>JASFAX010000698.1:0-57380 GCA_030737875.1 Allium sativum
AATGTCCCCTTTTATAGAGTACGATGTTTATGATCGTGAATGTGGGAGCTTGGTGTTTTATCTTCCTTGCATCTTGCTTATCAAAGGGTAACGTCCCTTTTAAGAGGTAGTCCTCTATGGGAGTCATCCACGTATTTTCCTGCGGGGGCATGTTTCGGCTATGGGAAATTCCCTCTCGGGGTTTCCTTCTTGGCCTTCTCTGTCTCCCCTTCTCAAGGCTAGGGATCGGGTCAAGACCAACTGCTCTTTTCCTGCTTCCGATTCTTCCTATTCGATGTTGGGCATCTCCTGATATCCCACCGGCACATACGGGTTTCGGGAGCTCCTTGGTAGCTAGCTAATTTGGCTAACGAATCCGCTTGGGTATTCTCCCCACGGGGTATTTGATGAACTGAGAAATCCTCAAATAGAGAAAGCATCTTTATTACCTTCTTCACATATAAGATGAGCCGCTTATCTTTGGTTTGATACGTCTGTTTAATTTGGTTTACTATTAATTGCGAGTCGCTGAAGATTTCTATCCTTGGTATCTTCAACTGTAATGCCAGATTCAGACCAGCTATCATGGATTCGTATTCAACCACATTGTTGGTTGCCGGGAACCCTAATTTCATGGCATAGTGAAAGCGGTGTCCGTCAGGGGTGATTATAACATAACCTGCCCCGCCCCCTGTTCGTTGGAAGCTCCATATACAAAGAGTTTCCATTTGGCCTTCGATTCATTTCTTTGACCAACTGTTCTGAAATGAAGTTCGTACACTCATTCATGAAATCTACGAGAGCCTGCCCTTTAATTAGTGCTCGAGGATGGAACTCGATTTCATATTGGCTAAGCTCAATACCCTATTTAATTAGCCTCCCTGAGGTTTCTGGTTTGCTATACACTTGTTTGAGCGGGAAGCTGGTTAGGACTTTAATAGGGTGTGACTGGAAATAACCTCTGAGCTTTCGTGTAGTAAGGATTAAGCAATACGCTAGTTTCTCTATGACACGGTATCGAGTTTCCGCTTCTTTTAGCCTCCGGCTAACATAATAGATGGGTTGTTGAGTCCCCTTATTTTCTGTTATCAGTACTGAGATCATTGCATATTCGGAGACTGCCATGTACAGGTATAGGGTTTCTCCATTCTCGGGACTAGACAAAACCGGAGGTTTTCCCATGTAAACTTTCAATTCTTGGAATGAATTCCTACATTCTTCATTCCATTCAAAATTCTTCTTTTTCCTTATGACATTGTAGAAATGGACGCATTTACCGGTGGCTTTAGAAATGAACCTACCGAGTGCCGCTACCTTCCCGTTTAGGCTCATGACTTCCTTGCTGGTTTTAGGTTCTTCCAAGGCTAAGATCCTTGCGACATTATCCCCCGTGGCGTTCGGATCTAGTAGCAGCTGTGGGTTGGGCGCGACCGCTTTTTCGTTATTATTTGGGTTGAGTGCTGGGACCTCATTTCCTTCAAGGGTGACATTGGGGGTCCAGTTCTTTGTTTTGCTCCTTCAATTTCTTCGTATTCATTGTTTCCTACCATGAAACGATGAATTCAAACATTTAAATTAAAAAAATTAACCACATGATCGGAGGTTCAAGCCCTCCTTTTAGCGCCAAAATGTTAACTATCAACACCCAAATTATAGAGTGTAATATGTGTATCCATAAAGTTTGCAGCGGCCATGGCTCAAAATCCTCAGGCAATGATCTTGGATATGGGATAGATAGGTTTCTAGACCATGGCAACTGTTCTGTTCATTTCAATAAGAAGAAAACAGGCTAATGCCTCCCATGAGTTCATGGATGAAAGCCTCGCAATATTCGCTAACCTCGATGACTCCTTTGTACTAGACCTACCTGAGGGAGGAGTCTAAATTACAACAGAGATCGAGCTACGAACTCATACGCGATTTTGTCACATCGATGCTTGGGGAAGCATTAGGCTCAGTATGAGGGCATGGATCAATCATGGCAGTTCTGCGAGGTGAAGAGAAAGGGGGTTTCATATTTCTACAAAGTCCCCTTCCTCCGCTACTGGAGCACCTTGATTGATCCCCTTATCAGAAAGATTAGTGTTAACTCGCTATTTCATCATTATGATACTACAAGATTATCAAATCGCAGGATGTATGGGATCCAATTCTCCATTTATAAATTACAGATATATTACAAGAATTGATGATTTTCTCTTCTTGAAAAAGAAGGAGCTAAATTGAGAAATGAAAGTTTCATCCCCCTTTACGGAGTATCTGGGGTCCTATTTATAAAGAATCCGGTGTCTTTCCATCGATAGGTTGTTGGGCCTGGGCGATCCTTGTCGGCCGCCTTTTTCCTGGGTTTCGGGTGTCGGCCTGTTGGTCCTCCTCGCGATTCCATTTACAGCTTTCGAACGGAGGTCCTGAGTGAATTGGGCTTTCTTCCAGACGAAAGGGGCTTGTTGCCGTAGTGGATTGCGGAGTCATTTCGGATGTCTTGGCGAATGCTCTCTATGTCGGTCCTTTGCCGCGGGCTTTCTGATGTAGGATTTCGGTTTATTGTGGGGACTCGGAGGGGCCCGCCCTCATGCCATACGTAAATGTCTGCCGATTTAGAACCGTTGATGGTTCAGGTACTAAGTGGATTAGTACAGTGGCCTGTATCCTTGCTTAAGTCTCGGTTTAGCCCTCCGGTTTGGCTCCCGGGAGGGTATCTTTCGGTGATATTTGTGTTACTTACGAAAGTAACCCCTTTCTATATCCATGAAGCTGTTCTTCGAGGATTGGTTCCAAATCATCTTGATGCGCCATCCCAATGCTCTTCCTTTTTTAATGTGTTGGTGTCAATTGGTTGATTCTTGGCGGATAGATCCCATCGGATGAACCTTTGCAGATACCTGGTAGGTTTCGGGTCCCTTTTCTCTAGAGGGGGTATCGTCCTGAATTGCTATCGAGTTCCTTATTCCCTTCTTATATTTACTTAACATCCCTTTACCCGCTATCTTTTCCCAAGATAATTTTGGTAGTAACACTATACGTTAGCCGATCCTATCTGACCTACAACCTGGTCAGTACGTCGACCATATCGTTCAGTCCATCATCCAACATCCACATAAGTAAAATGTCTATGCTCCATACCTTGACATCAGTTCTAGCTAGAAACCAATGTATGTCCATTTCCCTGCGGTCCTCATCCCATTTTCGGTTCATACCGAGGTGTGAAGCTCGCGAATTAACGCTACACAAAGCTGCGCTATATTAAAGTTGTGCTTTGATTATCATCCACAAGACTCTGCTTTTCAACAACATTCTTGATCATTGCATCTTAGCATGCCACATTGTCAACCTATACTATACCATTGATTTCCTCCAATATATAACCTCTAAGCTTGTATGTCTCAGAGAAGGGTGTTAAGTAAGAGAATAAATTCTCCGCCACCAAACAGATATATATTTAGCAAAGATCAATGAATACAACTCGAAATACAATGTCAAACACACAATCCATTTGCCAGTTCATTCTGGGTCTGAACAAAACCGGAGGCACCTTATTCCTCATCCCATATGTCCAATACAGAAGAGAGGCCCTCGCATATCTGGTCGATCCCCAAGTGCGTCTGGACGATCACCACTAACTACCTCGTCTTGGGTGTACATCCCAATCATGAAATCAGTAATCATCCAAACGATGTGAAGATCTCCGGTCTTCAACCACCATCTTCATATCATCGACTTTTAATTGTCCTATTAGTTATTCAGAATGAGTTAAACCCAGTCTTTCTGAATAACTCATGTATCTTATAATCATGTGAAATATAAACACATCATACGCCTCATTCCAATCCAGAATATTCTTTTATTCATATGTTCTTGGAAATCATTTCAAAAGATTTTATAATATCTTTTCACAACTTAAACCAAATTAAGGTTTATCAACTAGTCGGGATTAACGAGCCTTACCAAAGTAATCACTAATTTTATTTTTCCAATCCCAACCTATTCATCCCATAGAGCAAAAATGGTGGTACTTCATATCTAACACCCATTGTGTTATTGGTAAATTTAATTACCAGTTATCGTTTCAAATCTGATTAAAGATTTAACTAACGCATGGAGTAAAATAGGTGATATCCCATTCTCGATCACTTTTTGAATTTGGTAAATTAAGTTATTTCATTCACATTTCGATCTAATTAAAGGTTCATTAAAACTCCACTTAGTTTTAATCTCAAAAATCATTACTTAATGATTTATTAAACTTAGTAAATAAATCCCGCCTTTAACTGGGTTAAAGAACCAATGTCATTTAAAACACAGTTCACGATAAACCCAAAATCAACTTTCACTGAATTCCAATTATATTTATTTATTGGAAAACTTCGTTAATCTTAATTAAAAGATTTATTCTCAACTGGGTTTAAGAACAATGTTATTGAAGACACCATTCACGACAAACCCAAAATCCAATTTGATATTAAACACAAGGCTCTGAATAGAAATCATATCGACTTATATTCAATATCAAATTCTAAAACCAACAAATCCAATTTGATATTAAATACAAGGCTTTGAATAGAAATCATGTCGTGAATTTCAAGGTGGATAAGGAATTTGGTTCGGCTTGGACTAGGGTAGGGTCGGCCTAGCTTTGGAAGGGCGATGAAGGATTGATTTTGAAAGAAAGGGCGTTGAAACTAAAAGGGAAGTACTTAAACAATCATTTTGAAGAGTTTAAAAGTGCAAAAATAAATTTTAATTTTTGAAAAAAGTGAAGTAGCCAAAGCTATTGAAAGAAAAAAGTTGTAAAAAAAGTGCAAGTGAAATAGAAGAAGAGAAAGTGAGAGTTTTTATAAAAACATGAAATTACCTTAATACCTTTCCTTAGCTAAATGACATATCATCACTTCTACATCTTCCTTCCATCTTCTCCTCCTTATTTGCCACATGGTAAGATTCCCTTTCTTTTCTAACACTTAAAAAACATGACAAGGACCATTTGTAGGGTTAGCACATGCATTAGCGTACTTAAGTACTTCTTCGTTGTTTCTTTTATTTCTTTTCTTAATCTTTCTTAACATCATATCATCACTTTATTAAACTAATTACACATGTTAAACTAAGTTCATTTGATAGTACACAAATATATATATATATATATGTATGTATTTTATATTTGTTCAGAGAATTTAAACAACTTATGCATGATCAAAAATCAATTTTTTGAAAATTTCTTTTTGTCATTTTTTTCTATTTTCCTTTGAACTAAATATGTTCCTAAACCAAATTTGAAAATGGTTTTCACATAATTAGTCAAAACTAAAGGAAACCATTTTAATGATAAAAACATTATTTTGAATATTTAAAATTAATCTAATATTCTATTTGAAGCAAATAAATGCTTCAAATAAATCCAGGTTGTTACAACATGAGTGTGTTCATAATAATAACTTGCACACCTATGCGTGTGATGCGTCCAATGTTAGGATAAACAAATAAAATCCTACCTATTTGTTTGGCACAAGAAAAATGAACATTGGATCATGATATTTCCAGCGTTGACGATAAATTTTCTTTCTTTATACAATGTTAACAATTATACAATGTTAACAATTATTCTCCTTTTCACACTAATTTGTTAACTAAAAAAAAAATCCTCTTTGTTTAACTATCCTCATTTCACTTAACAAAAAACACACCATATATCTAGTTAAACAACATTTGTATGATTATGTTGTGAGCCCTGCATATGCCTGGATGGGACTTGGAAGGAGATGTAGAAAATTACAAGAGACATTATGGCTACGATTGATCATTTATTTATTTATATATACATATATATATATCTCAAAATATTAATAAACAAATTACATGTTCTTAACAAGTTATGTATAGAAAAACCCAACATTTAAAGGGCTAATTTCCGTTAGGCGCCGAAAATTCATATTCAAAACCATTACTCTATGTATATATATATATTGGGGCAGGTTCAATGGCACCCCAAATAGTGAGCACCCCTTTAGCCTACCACTTTTCCACCACACATTTCCTCCCTCTCTCCTTACACTCATTCTCTCACCTCCCACTCACTTTTCATTCACTTTTTTTTTATTTAAATGGGTAGCTAAAATTGGGGTGCAAATGGGGGGCTGAAATTCAGGGGGCTCCCTGATCCTATCCCTATATATATACACATACATACATATACACACATATACAGGTGCGTGCGCGCGCGTGCGCGCGCGCACACACACACACACACATATATATATATATATATATATATATATATATAGGACCCTTCTGGGCCACCCCTGTTTGTAGCATCCTTTTAGCACCCCTACTATACTGTGAGCTGCACTTATCCAAATCCAACAAGACCAAAATCTTAGCTCAATTATTCACCGTTCAGACATTTATTCTAACCAATAAATTTAAATATCAAATATATTATTCTACGAATGTCAGAACGAGCTCAAAATTTGGATAGGTGATAATATATGTGAACTGAACATATACAATTTTTTTCTTGAATTTGAATTACCGTAGCTCACGATACGGCAGGGGTGCTACCAAATAAGAATGTCCCAGAACGCTCCTCATATATATATATATACATATACATATACATATACATATACATATACATATACATATACATATACATATACGTATACACACACACATACATATATATATATATATATATATATATATATATATATATATATAGAGAGAGAGAGAGAGAGGAGTGTTCTGGGGAACCCTTGTTTTGCAACACCCCTTTAATACCCATACCCTACCGTGAGCTACATTAATCCAAATCCAACAAGATTTTA
This sequence comes from Allium sativum, assembly GCA_030737875.1. Classification (NCBI taxonomy): domain Eukaryota; kingdom Viridiplantae; phylum Streptophyta; class Magnoliopsida; order Asparagales; family Amaryllidaceae; genus Allium; species Allium sativum. Next base: position 6,801 of record JASFAX010000698.1, read on the forward strand.
TAGATGTTTAATCATCATATTTATATTATCATTTATCCCAAATTTGAGTTCGTTACATCATTCGTAACATTTTCAAAATCTTAGCTCAATTATTCACCGTTAAGACATTTATTCGAACCGTTAAATTTAAACATCAAATATATTATTCTACCAACGTCGAAATGAGCTCAAATTTTGGATAGATGGTAATATACACTACACCATAGATGGACTGCTACAACGAAAATCCAAGGTGTTTCTAGCTAAAATATTGCCACAACTATGGTAATTTTTGTCTATTGCAATGCACGCTTCAATATGTTAGCATAAATATCAACAAAGTGTTGCAATATCAACATGAATAAAATTATCAATCCGCATCAACACGATCGAACAGTCCACTTTATTGATTCGCGTCATTATGATTTTACTTCATTGCCATAGCTTCTTTGCCCCAATTTTTCATTTTCCTGCTGCAACAAATTCACGTTATTTTCACTTGAGAAAAAATACAGTCGACTTCCACTTTAATAGTCGATCGAAAACTAAGGTTTTTCCCTCTTTAACAAATCACGACTTCAGCTTCTTCAATTCGAGATGATCCTTTGATTGCTTCAAATAACAACTTCCCCTCTCATCATCGATTTCTCGAATGCTACTGGTGCTCCGACAATCTTTGGTCTTAGTCTTGTTGAGTTGAAATTGATATCTGAAATTAGTAAGTGATTTGGCCTCTGTTTACTTTTGATTATTGTTTTGTTGTTCGATTTCAATCCCACCTTTACCTGCAATGAATTCATGTGAATTTATAAGGTTTCGAATCCCTAAATAATCTCTGATTTCAACATTAGATTTGGCTGTGATTTGTAGCTCCGATTTTGTCGAGTTTGAAACATTAGAATTGGTTGTGTTTGTAGCTTTACATGGATTAGTTCCAAAAAGCCATTTATTTTGCCAGGTTAGAAATAAGTTAATTTCATGAAAAATTAAATTAGTTCATATTTATATGTTAATGTATGATTTTGAACTTTTATCTTCATCCTCGAAATACCATCCAAACTTGCAGTTTAAGGGTCGGCGTAGAGGTTGTTCGGAGAATTCTAAATTTGAGAAGGATGATAATGTCAATAAAAATGGAAGTCAACATGAAAGGAATGAAGGACATTCAGCTAATTTTAAGAAGGCAAAGCAATTCTGCTTTCATAGACTTCACAGAGACTTCATCGGTAGAGTTACAAGTGCTTCAAAATCTTGTTTTCTATTCATGAAGTTTATATATGACTTCACAGAGACTTCATCGGTAGAGTTACAGGTGTTGCACTCTGGTGATGCGTATTGCTGCTAATGATCGAAGAGGGTAATGGCAGTAGCAGTCAAAAGGTTAATGGCATGTGATTGTGTGGGTTGGTTTAGGAGTTAATGATTACTATCAAACAAAAATCCCGAAAATTGTAAGCTGTTAATATGTGCATATTTCATATATGCATATATATATACCATGTTTGGCACACTTATATATATATATATTGCTTGTTCAAAACCTGCTACTTGAATTACTGTCATTACTGCACATCCATGCTTTCCATTTGGTATTCATGCTTACTTGAATATATACATGCAGTCAAGGGGGTGGTGCTAGTGGTGGTGGTTGGTCGACTGAAGCTGTTTTGAGGTGGTGCTGAAGGAGGATAAGTGTAGGCAAGCGAACACAAGGTGTTTGTGGTCGAAGAGGCTGTAAGTGTGTTATAGAAGTGGAAGTTTTGAAGTTTAAAGTTTGTTGTTGTTGTTGTTTAATGCTTTGGGTGATGATGGACTTGGTGTGAAGTGTTTCAAAGAAGCCTTGGTCTTACAAAATCGGATGAATCAAGCGGTGCCTACTTGTTCGACCGGACCCCCATAAGCGCTGCGCCTGGACCCGCTTCTCGGCTCGCCTTCGGTTCGGCATATATTTGTCAGTGTTAGTGTCTGTATAAATTGAAACTTCATATGTAATGAATGAACCGAGTGATGTAGTGAGGAATATCTGTATATGTGAATAATCAGTGTTGTAGTAAATCATTGAGTTGAAAATTGTTAGAGTAAAAAATTTGTACTATTTCAGTTGTAGAAATAAAATATTTTATTTAATAAAACATTATTTGAATTCAAATTATGTGCATTAGTATTTTATTGAATAAATATTTAATCCTGTTAGAATGTTTCCATTGGATGGTAAAAGTGTTTCCATTGGACGGTAAAAGTGTTGCTATATATAATATGGGACCCACTTTTAAGTAAAATTTGTATCTGTGGCAACACCACGAAAATGTCGTCATTGGATCTAAAAGGTGTTGCCTTTGATTATATGGCAACGCGACAAAATGCAAAACCAATAAAGTGTTACCATATATATCATTTTTTGCATATAGCAACATTTTTTAGCACTTCCTGCATCACTTCTCTGGTGCTGCAGTATACGATCTATAGCGTAGTGATATATGTAGATTGAACATCTACAAAATGTTGTTGGATTTTGGATTAGTGTAGCTCACGATAGGGTAGAAGTGCTGCAAAACAGGAGTGCCCCAGAATGTCCCTCATATATATATATATATATATATGAGAAATATTCCGCTACACCTCTTAGGCTGCACCTTCATCTCCTCCTAAATTACAACCACTCATTCTGATTGTAATATTCATTCTTTCTCTCTCTTTCCACTGCACTATATTATTTCATTCAATCGGAGAGAGAAATAATGAATATTAAAATCGGAATGAGTGTTTGAAATTAAGGGAGAGATAAAGGTGTAGCGGAACATTTTCATATATATATATATATATATATATTAAAATTGGATAAATTTTTATTTCAGCCTTTATAGCCGGCTCGACCCAATTGTTACAAAGCCCGAACTACTTCGGGTACACATAATACATCCAAATGATAACTTTTCGTTCATTTTACATTCCTTTGCAAAAGTAAACTAAAAGTTCCCAATTGAAAAATTAGGGCATCAGCTAAATTTTCATGGCGGCTGCAGATTCTCTCTTCGCCTTCCTCTAGTCACTGCCCCCCAATTCCATGTCCAATTGCAATAGTTCTCGTGGCGTTGCAGTGGTAAAAAACTTCGGTTTGATTCTTTCAGTGATTATTGCAATTTCCCTATTAATCGCCGCTGCGTTTGCTAACACATCCTTTTCTTTTTTCTTGAAAGCACGAGTGTTGCGTTCTCGCCATGTCTGCTACACTGTGGTTGCGAGGCTAACCTTGCCAACCTCTATCATCAATTGCGACATATTACTCCCATCGTTCAAGTAGTTGATTTCTTCCTCTAAGCTACCAATTTGATCGGTATTGAAACATTTTAATTTTTGTATGGCCCATAGCCTTCTGCTGTAGTGACATTCAAAGAAAAGATGGTTTAGAATTTCCCTTTCTCTCTTACAAAGATAGCATGTATCTTTGTTTATGATCCCCCAGCTATGTAATCTTTCTTTTGTAGGCAGTCTGTTAAGGATAGCTTTGTATAAGACTTGAGACATTTTGGGTGGGCAGGACATTGACCAAACCACTTTGCTCTAGGGTACCTGTTCATGCTCACGTCTAATGCTCTCCCAAACATTTTTAAGGATAAACTTGCCATCATACCAAATCCACTCGTTTTGAGCTCTGTTAGGATTAATAGATTTTTCAGCTAGTTCATTTGCTAAATTATGAGCCACCAAGTTGTTATTACAGTTCCACATGTTGTTCAATATGATTGTGCTTACATTGACTGTAGGTGCACCATTAGATGAAAAGCTATCCCACCCATGCCTGTCAATTAGACTTTGACCATTCAACCAAGGGTCACGCCATAAATATGTTGTATTTCCATTGGCAATATCTCGCTGAATTCTGCATTTCAACTCTTGTCTGAATTCCAGGCATGTCTTCCAAATAATTGATGAGTTGTTATCGATGGGTGAGGTCCAGAAATTGCTTTCGTTGTATCTGGCCCTCATCCAAACAGCCCATAAATTATTTGAAGAGATTAAATTCCAGGCTAATTTAAGTCCATAGTTTTTCTTGAGTTCAAATAAAATTTTCAAACCCACTCCTCCATCTTTCTTAGGCCTAAATAAAAGTTTGTAATTAATTTTGTGCATACCACCCTTCCAAATAAAATTTGCACAAACTGTATTAATTTTTGCTATCGAGCAATCTGGGATTTGAAAATTTTGGAACCAAAATCTGACTTTTGAAGTGATAACTGTGTGCACCAGTTCCACTCTCCCAACAAATGATAGAAGTTTTGATCTCCATCCCTGTAGTTTATCACGAATACCATCTACCAGTTTGCCACATTCAACATCTGTAATGGTGTTATTAGACAGAGGCACCCCCATGTACTTTACTGGGAGTGTGCCCTCTGGAACACCCATTGTTTCTAGAAACTCATTTTTCCTTCTGTAGAATTTGTTGAAATAGCATTTAGTTTTGAGATCATTTACCTTGAGTCCCACCCACTTCTCCATGTTGTGAAAGATATGTTTCAATTGGGTAATTGCTGTTATGGAGGCCTTAAACACCACTAATAAATCATCAGCATAAATTAGATGGGTAACCAGTGGTTGGTGATTATAAATTGGAAAAATCAGGCTTTGCTTAGTAGCCAATTCCATTTTCAAGGTGAACCACTCCATAGCCACTACGAACAGGTATAGGGATAGTGGGTCTCCTTGTCTAATTCCCCTTGTGCTAGTGATATATCCCTTAGGAACCCCATTAACTATGATGGAGCACGTTGGGGAATTGAGGCAAAATCGAATTAGGTTCAAGAGATTAGCAGGCAGACCCATAGAGCTTAGCATGTGTATTATGAACCCTCGGTTGACTCTATCATAAGCTTTATGAAGATCAATTTTAAGACAGATTTAGGTTCCCACCTTTCTTGTTGAATTCTCTAACAAGTTCATGAGCCATGAGAGAAATTTCAGATATGAATCTTCCTTTAATGAATGCACTTTGACATTGAGAGATAAGGTCTGGCAGCACTAAGTTTAATCTATTACAAATGATTTTGCTAAGCAGTTTATAGACCACATTGCAACATACTATTGGTCTGTAGTCTTCAATTCTGGTAGGGTTCAGCACCTTGGTAATTAGTGAAATAAAAGTATGATTTATTTCTCTAATAAATTCACCTGAATCTAAAGCCTCTTGATAGGCAGCTAACATCAATTTTTTCAGGTTTTTCCAGTGCAATTTGAAGTAGGACGCCCCAATTCCGTCAGGGCCGGGGCTGGAATCGTTGTGAATGAAGAACAAAGCCCTCTTCAATTCCCTCTTGCTGATGTTAGCATCCAGAAGCACCCTCCCCTCAGTAGAGATTTGCCTTCTACACTCAATACTGGGTAAGTCTTCATCATATGCCCCATTAAACAAGCCAGTGTAATATGCAATAGCTGTGTCTTCTAGTTGCTTAATCTATTTTGAAGCATTCCCCTATTCATTTAGACAATTAAACAGATTGTTATAGTGTTTTCTTTGCGACATTTTAGTATAAAAAAATTTGTTACATTCATCTCCCTGTGTTAGCCACTTTTCTTTAGCTTTTTGCTGAATTTCCAGTGATTTTTTTTATAAAGCCTCTTTGAGTTGCCTATGCACTTCATAAAAATCATTGTTTAGACCTTCATTGAGTGGGTCTGAGTCTAGAAGGTTTTGAAAATGTTCAAGTTGCTGTTGGAGTCGTTGAATAGCATCACCCTCCTTTGGCCTTAATTTGTTCCATTCCTTCAGCCTGAACTTGCATTGTTTTATGGTCATCACTAGTTTGAACATGTTGTTCCCTTCTGGAATGGTTATATCTTTGAAATTGGTTGCATTCTGGTATCCATGAATGAGATGCCAATGATTTGCATACCTGAAAGGCTTGCCTTTGGAATTCGTGGCATCATTAAATCTTATAAGCAGTGGAGAATGGTCACTAGTGGATGAGGCTAAGACAGTAGCGTTGAGTCCATTGATCTGGTTTAGCAAGTTTGCATTTGCAAGAGCACGATCAAGTCTTGATGATATTTTCTTGGCCTCACCACTTCTCCATGTAAACTGTAGACCTGAATGGGGAATTTCCGATAATCCACTTGCTAACATGCAATTATTGAATTCAAAAACTTGGTATAGCTTGAGGGTAAGTCCTCCTGATTAACATAGAAATATGTTTATTTTATGCTCTTATATCTTATCTTTTGTATATAAATAAATATTACTTGGGTATTGTTTTGTCACTTTTACAGATATTCCAACTCAGCCCGCATGCAACCAGAAAACTAGAGAATTAGAGATCAAATTGCTATATATTTACATTCTGAAGAATTGTAGATGAAGATCTCACATCTAGTTGCTGTTGGAAAGAAAATGATTGACAAAAAGGCCATGCACATCTCAAATCAAGGGAGGCTTGTCAAAGAACCAAGAGAAAAAGAAGAAAGGCCAAAAATTTAATAGATATAACTAAGGCCCATTTGAGATTCTCATTGTAAACTCTTTTGGTGAATTCCCTAAGGCCCATCTATCATTGTATTAGGGTTAGGGTTAGGGTTTGGTTATCTCCTATATATACCCTTGTAATATCATTGTATCCATTATCGTATCCTATTTTCTCTTCTTCTCCATTAATAAAGTTTCTAGTTCTGTTTTATTTTTCTACATTTTTCTTTTTCTTAGCAATTGGTGTTGTCTTCACAATTAGTTTTGGTAGAACACCAATTGTATTTTACATTTTTTTTATTAGCGATTAGTCGTTTGATTAGTTTCAACGACAATCCTAACATTACTTTTTGTTGTTCTTCTTTTCCTGCAATTTTAATTTCTGCATTTTATTTCTGTTTTGCATTTTAATTTCCAATTGATAATTGTGATTTGATCATCGGTTCAATTAGATTTGTTCTGAATCGGATCGCAGTTTCAATTTTGTTTACTTTCAAAACCAAACTCAAAGATTTGTCTAACTCGCCCAAGAGATTATTTAAATAATTTGATTTAATCTACCTCCCTGTGTTCGACCTGTATGCTACACACCTGTGCGCTTGCAGTAATTTAATTTAAAATTCGCGTTTTTCTAATTCATAGAAAAGCGACGATCAGGTTTTTGGCGCCGTTGCCGGGGAGGTAATGATTAAATTTTATAATTTATTTAATTTCTGATTCGTGTTAGTTTTTGTTTTTATTTTCTATTTGTTTTCTTGTATATATAGAAAATAATAATCTCGATTGGTAAGATTTGGTATTACCCATTGATACTATAATCTTCTTGATAAGAGAAAAATTAATACTTGCCAATTCCTCTTCAATTTCTTTCCACATTCACACTTTTCCAAAAAAAAAATCTTTTATGTCCACAATTTCTTTCCATTTTTTTGAAGAAAAAAATACAAATTTCTTTCCCTATTTTTTCTCTGTTACAATTCTTTACCACGTTCATACCCCCTCAAATACACAAGCATCCCATCTCCTTCCATCAATTACCGCATCATCACAGCCTTCTGCTACTCCCTGAACAATTCAGCCCACATCAACCCTACCACGTTGCCCATCACAAAACCGCTCAACAACAGTCACGCACCATATTTCAACCAACTTTTCTGTCAAGAACACCATAGCCGTTGAACGTTACCATCACGTTCAAGTCCCTTGCTTGCAACCCCATCAACAAACAACACCCAAAACTCACGGCAAACCATCCATTGCCACTATCAAAAATCACATACCATCATCATCTTTACCCGCAAACGCCATTCACAACCACAGACCGTCACACCCCCATACAAAACCCAAATCAGTTTTGTCTCAAAACCTCCACACCTACACAAGGCCACAAATTCACCTTCTCGGTCTCAAAAATCCACCGTAACCATCCTCTTCTACACTCACACAAACACCTCATACCATCACCCCTCAGCTCCTCATCGTCGTCAACATATCCCTGCCACAAAGCCGCAGCCACTTTCACCCTCACAATCCCCATAGTAAACCCATTACGTTCAGCCTCCTTCAGACCATCAAAAAACCATCATCCGCAAACTTCAATACCCCACAGCAACGAGAACCCAATACTGTTTCGCCTTCCAACGCCCATCAACCTTCAGACTGAATTCAACAAAACCATCATCCCCCTCAACACCAGTCCACCCGCAAACAAACCCCTATACCACATTCGAACTGCTAAAGCCCCCAATCGCACCCCAAAACCCAATTCAAAATCATCGAAAACTGCCACTTTACCACAAAAAATTCAAGATCGATCCCAGATAGAAAAGCTCGAACTCCGGGAACTCTAAATCGATTTCCGAAAGAAAAGAAAACGAGGCCTTTTTTCATTCGAATTTTAAGGTCTGGAGTTTTCATTTGTTGGTTTGTGTTTAAGATTAAAACAGGGGGCGTGAGTTTTATTCTGGAGCTTGGGAACTTGGTAAATAAGGAAGTGTGAATCGTATTGGCTTTTTTTTTTGGGGTCCGTTTGTTCCCATTATTCCCTTTGGCACGATATGCTTTGAAGCAATAAAAGGGTGAGCTTTGTGTGTTTCAGTTTTTTGGTAGAGTGTTTGTGTGTTTCAGATTTTTGGGCGTGATAAGGTGATTTTGGGACTTTCTTTTGAGCGTAATTTTTTTGGGCTTTTGGTTGAGATTTATTTCTTTATTTTGATGAGTGGTTTGACGACGTGGCTTGACCTTTGCTGTAGGTCTTGTTATTTTTTTATCGGTTGCAATTGGAAATGCAACTCAGTTACTTTTAAAAAAAAAGAGTGGACAAGTGATTTGTTGGTATTTCTATCAAGGCGAAGAAAAAAGATTTCAAGCCAAGCGAATAAGGATTCGAAGGTTAAATCGATTGGCAAATAGTGGAGTTGACTAGTTAGCACTGCTAAAATTCTCTGGAAGGACAACCATACCCCACTGTAAAATTTTCTAAACTCTACAGGTTCTGCAGCTGCTTTGAAAAATATAGAAATTGCTTGTAAAAATCTTCTGTAGGGGCAGCGGCTTGCTTGTACAATTATTTCAATTCTGCTATTATTCTGTGACTGTTCTGTGATTGAAATTTTCTGAATCTGTTTAGTTAGGAATTAATTTCCATAACTAAAATCGTCACTCTCATTGGTTTTCAACTTTAAAATTCATTAGACATTGGTTCTAGGAAAAATACGAGCTCATACAAAATAATATAATTGAAAAGTGGTGCTTTGTGAAGTGACTGTCTCGTATAATTGGATCGCGGATATTTATTAGTTCAATTTTTTTTGAACTTCTAGCAAAAGAGGTTGCATACTACGCGTAAAACATTGGTCGTATCCCTAAGTATTTATACTATACGTGAACGACCATAAGACCCTCTAATTGAGCCAGTTAATTAATAGAGCGCAGCTTAGTATTTTATACTGTTTTGAAATAAGAATAATTTTTGTCTTGTCGTGACTTCTTTAAAATGTCTGATCAAAAAAATCATTGAGAGAAATGTGGGATAATAATCGGAGTAGACGTCCTCTTGAAGAGTATGACTATGAACTACGACTAATGAAGCAAAATTTTCAAAAATTTCGTGGGTCCAATATCAAAAATTTCCAAAATTTTCCAACTGACCAACATTTTCAAAATCATAGAAATGATCGAAATGATGACTTCAACTCAAATTCCAATAATTTCGATTATGGGACACATTCACATCAAAATGGCTTTGAATCCCAATATAGCTTTGATCCACATCAATATGGGGTTGTAAACCAAAAATTTCAAAATTATAGCCCATATCAACATCCTGAAAATAACCAAAATCACCCAAATTTAACTCAAATTTTAACAGTTTTGGTTACGAATATAATTTTTATAATCAAAACGATTTCTAATACAATTTTTCTGAAAATTCAAACAACCACCACATTGGAAATAATATTGATTGTGAAATTGATGTGGACTATAATTTTGAAAATCAAGAAATCCAAAACGAGAGCTCTCAAATCAATGATTCTGAAGAATATCATCTTAACATTCTTAGAGAGAGGGAAGAAAGGCTAAATGAAAAAGATAGACAGCTTGATGAAGTTCTTTCTTTAATGACATCTTATAAAGAACAACTCGAGCAACAAAATCAAATTCAAACAAGCGATGAATCAGAAGATAATCCATTCTTTACTGATAGTGAAAATTTTCAGATAACAACTTCAAAATTGAGAATAATGATCTAAATGAAGTTGTTCACAATTCAGTAAATGATTTGGACTTCAATTCTTTTCAGGAAAAAGATGTAAGCTTAGATTTTGATCTCTCTTTTTCGGGCTGCGAGAAACTTGAAATTTTAGAAATTGAACAGAATAGAAATGTTGAATTTTTCGAAAACTCAAAATTGGAAAAGGATGTTAACGAACATGAATTCTTTTGATTGCATGAGGATGAGTTGCCAAATGAGGAAGAAGTAGATTCAAATCATGAGTTCGAAAATTTTAACTTTGAGAAAATTTCAAACGAACATGATTTTGTCAGTGTCGAAAATACCTTGTCAATTGAGAAAGGTGATCACATACTCTTGAACAACACTCAGAATTCAAATTTCACTGAATTTATATACGATCACAAATTCTTGAAAAATTACACTGATAAATTTGTTGAACACATGAACTATTTTTGGAATGTTAGCTTTGTTGAAAAACTTCATGTTAGGATGACCCTGAACATTCATTTACTGGACTATAAATCGAGGTATAAAGATGAGATGGTTTTAAAAACTCTTGCTTGTTAGAAAACATGCCTAGACACAGTGGGAATGGGACTCATAGGGCTAGAACCAAGTGTGGGGAAGAAGATGGTGGCATTCTTTGCATCGCATGCATCGTAAACACATATATCATTGTACATATGATCCATTCTTACATATAGCTAAACTGCATTTCATTCTTCAAATAATTTTGCATCTCATTCACCTTTGGGTACGATCTTTCAAATTTAGGAAACGTTCACAGTGTGGACACTGTTTAATTCAAGTGTGGGGGGAGTCTGCATTGCATTCTTTTGATTTTTCTTTAGTTTCTCTTTCTTTCTTTTCATGTAGGACCATCATGCATTTAGATCATACTAACATGCCATTTTTTTTGAAACATGACTCATTTTAGATTGATACAACAAAATAAGTTAAGGATTGTTAATCAGTTGATAGTATTTTTTTCTCTCAGCTAAGATCGGATATGAAATATAATGAAAAGTTTAATTTTGAGGGATAATAGTGTAACTGGAACATAGGGAGATTCTTAGGTGATGGCCATGAAGTTTATTCTATATTGTAGTCTTTGTTTAAAAAAGTGGAGGACTTAAAATACTTATATTGGCTTTTCGAATCTTTAAAACTAAGTTGTGTTATGTTGAATTCGCGTAACTCTCTTTTGTGCTTATATTTCCAATAATAATAATAATAATAGTTATCCAAGGGTATCCAACATTGCTTGTATATCAAGCGTTGGTGTGCAAACCCGCCAAGCTCTATCCGACATGTTGTTGACAAAGTCAGCGTTGGAATATCTTGGTCTCATTTTATGAGATTGGACACCTAAGGATTACCGACACGTTGTTGACAAAGTCAAAGTCGGCCTGCACAATCCGCCAAGCTCTTTACCCACTCTCCGTTAGTCTGCGAGGCAGTGCATGGGTGGTAAACCTTGGTCTTCTAAGTTAGGTGTAAGTACTTAATCATAAATTTGAAAATTTTATAGAATAAAAAATAAGCAATGATGCCCAAACACTTCTTGACCTTATTGATTTGACTAGCCATACATGAGAAAATAATAATACCAATTTGCAAATTGTGCCAAGCAACCTAATAATCTATTTCATGGCTGCACTATGTTATCGACCGAACTAACTGGCCAAACTAGAGTTTAACACTGAAAACTTGATTTATACTGAAAATTTGTGACAAATTAAGGTATCTAAAATAAAATCAACTGTCTAGAATTTGTTAATTTAATTTTTTGTACCACTTATGTAACACCCCACCTCTGTTAAGGTCACTCACAAAGGGAATGCCTTAACTTTGGTGGAGTATTTTAGTAAACAGAATAGAAACTTACAAGACAGATAAAATAGTACTTGAAAAATTTATAACTTTATTACAGCAGAAAACGGAAATCAGTATGGTTACATCTTTTCAAATCACAGTATCAGAATTCAAGTACAAAATATCAGTCTTGTACAAAAGCCTTCAGAATGCGTAGTTCAAAATCATAATCCCCATAGAACGGAAGCTATACAGAGCCAAGCCATACTTTAAGCACTTCAAGCAGAAGAAATCCGGATCAGGCTAAAGTATTCCCTCCTTGGATAACCTGGGGGGGAAACGGAAAAAAGGAGGCGAAACAACAAGGGTCAGACAAAAAGTCTGGCAAGTCCAATGATTTTCAGTTATGAACAGATAATAATAACATGACATGAACATAAAACTGGATGAGAGATAACTGTAACAGGTGTAGCAGATATAACAGAAGAACAGAATGATATAAGCTATTGCTTTACACTTCTCTGCACCAATACTAGTTTAACAGGATTAGGTGTCACCTAATGTCTAAACAGAAATAGAAGCGGGTACAGAATGATTTAACAGAAACAGAACGCTAATAAGGGGCCTTTACTACCCGATCAGAAACAGACAGAAGCAGAAACAGATTAATTCCTACGGAAATAGAATGTAGAATTAGGTGTACACTAGTAATGGGCCTTTACCACCCGAACAGACGGTACCACGCAGAAACAGACAGGTGTTACCACCCAACAGAAACAGACGGTACCAACAGAAACAGACAGAACTAAGTGTACCCTAAAACCCTACCCCAAGCGATCGGCTCCCTAATACATAAATATCCTGTGTCGGCCCCACAGTAGGGTGTATCACTCCCTAAAGTGACAACCAATTGGCACAGACCTATTTACAGATGTCACGGCGTCTTATATCCTCAGAGGCAGACCGGGATCCATGCACGCACATGACTCGGTTGGAACGCACCATCAACACCCCTCGCCATTATCAGAATGAACCGCTTATAATTAGTTCAGTAAGCGTGCCCGGACCCTACTTACTGTTGAGTCAAAGTTTTGATACCATAAAGGGTTACTGACTAATATGGGTCCCAAACAACAGATGACACAAGTACTTCCCCTCCTAACCTTGTGTCCCCAGACTAACAGATTTTAGTTTAACTTGTCTACAAGTTTCAGACATACAAAATTTAGATTAACTAGTTCACAGATCAGACAATCAAGTTAACAGGTTTTCAGACTAACGGATCAGATGTCCGGGTTAACGGGCTTACAGATTATCTGGTTCCAGATTAACAGACTTACAGATTAACTGGTTACAGATTATCTAACTTTGTATTGGGCCTACGGATTCACGAAACGGGTTTATCAGATTCATTGGTCCAATTGGTTTAACCTTACCCAACACGTTTTAGATATCATAATTATCTCAGATTTTCATTAATTAAATATTAATGCCCAAACCTCTCACATTAGACTGACAGTTTGCGGCTACTGGTTAGGCCGGTTGGTTCCGGGCAGGTTTCTGTCGCAAACTGAGTCTAACCTCGGGTTTCAAGCATGTTATGACTAACTTCTCACATTAGAACCTATTGTTTGCGACCACTGGAATATGCCGGGCGGTTCCGGGCAGAATTACGCCTCAAACTCATTCTAACCTCGAGTTAGCCATGTTTATCTTTGCGTCCAATTAATTAATGATTTACCATTTATACCCACGCCTAATATACATGTCAATTATTCATAACTATAGCCAATTCAGATTATGTCAATAGCGGACTAATTATACCAACTCAACAGATATAGCAGATAACATATTTCTCAGGTTAGGTGACTTAGCAGATTAAGCAAACTAGCAGATTTAGTATTTTCAACAGACTTAGCAAATGACAGATTTGGCAGATGAACAAATCTAGCAGACTAGGCAGTAGAGCAGAACTAGCAGATTAAGCAATATAACAGAACTAGCAGATTAGGCAATGTAACACAACTAGCAAATTAGGCAAATATAACAAATTTACTTACTTCTTAAAGTTTCATACCTTGCCTAATTATAAACCTTGCCTAAGTTCATGTGCATAAATAATAGTCTTAATTCACAATATTATCATATACCCTATGTTTGTATTAAATTTACATAGCACAGATTATGGTCATAAATTTACCATATATCATATGTTCCCATTTTTATTAAACTTGCATAGTACAGAAGATCCATATATAGATTATACCAAATATAGCCATAGATTACTATGCATGTTATATATCCCAAAGATCCCCTACTTAGGTGTTTATTTACATAATAGATATCCTACTTCCATGTAAGTCTTTATACCTAAGCCATATTCCCTTTATCTCAAATTATATGTTCAATACAGTCTACATTTATGTCCAATTATATACCTTTTTATGTTGTGTCCACAAATCATATGTTCAATACCTTTTTATGTTATAAACATAACATGTCAAATCATCTCAGATTTATGTTCTAGCTACAGTCCATATTCTTTCCTCAAATCAGTCACCTATTGGCCATGCAAAATTCATGCATCATTCATTTTACTATCCCAAACATTTTAGCGTATGTTAATCTCTTATGAGATTGGCTCAGGCTCGTGGTAGCCTGGCTATAGAACAGAAAGAGGAAAGAGGTACAGAATAAGATAAATCAAATCAGAACAGATATAACCTCAGATTCAGATTTAGAATTCATGTCACAATCAAAATTAACGTTTATAGCAGAGAATAACTGTACTTGCCTTGGTTGGATTAAAGAAAGAACTTTAGTTGTTGTAGAACCGTTGCAGAAGCTCAAATCTCTAATTGAATTTAGGTTGATGTTGATTGTCTTCTAGTTTTGATTTCAGCAGAGTAGCAATGCCATTTTTATTTTTAATTTAGAACAGAGGCAGAGTAGAAGCAGAATAGAATTGTGTGCAGAGAAGGCTGGGTTTGGGGCTGTTTAAATAGGTTTATGCAGACGAATCTAAACAGAAAACGAGGCCAGATACATCAGAACTCACCCAGGCAGAAAAGCAGATTCGGGAGGCAGGTCGACCCCCAGGTCGACTCTAAGGTCGACACTAGGGTCGACCCCCTGGGGGCAGGTCGACTCTAGGGTCGACTCGCCAGTCGACCTGGTCTGTGCTGTTTAATTTTTTTTCCTAAACTTTGGAAGGCCATAACTTGGTCATATGGACTCCGATTTACGAAATTTCGGACTCTGTTTCGCGTATTTTTCCGAGACGAACGCAATGACACAGCCCGTTTCCCTTGATTCTGATTTTATATTTTAATTATACTCATTTTTGTAATTCTTAAGTTCACAGAAAATACGGGGTGTTACATTCTCCCCTCCTTAAAGGATTTCAACCCCGAAATCTTCAAGTTAAGAAGAATGTGTCCTATCATCCAATCATCCATCTACTCAATCACCAATCACAGACATTCATTGTCCTTAAGTGATTTCTAATGCTGTATGAACATATGCAAGAAGTGTGTGTATATGTTCCTTGTCTAATGCAAAGATCAGGCGGTCCACTGATTCAGTTGACCTCCTTAATGCGAATTATGCCAGTGCCATGAGTCCAATATGTATGAAATTTTCCTACTCGATACATATCATTTCTATATGAGTGCACAACCATTCAGTCATATGCAACATCCATGTGCTGAGTCAATCATTTTGCATCCACAAAAATTGAAAATGCTCACACATCCATATGCAGTATGAGAGTGTTTTCGAGCCGATCTAGTGCCTAGTGTGTGTATATGCATCCACGGGCAACCACTAGCAAACACTTGCATCCACTTGCAACCATCAAACATAACATGTCTCAAACACATGTTTACACCCATTAGTTTCTACCTAAAGTTTGAAGATTCGATCGATAGGATACGGTCGAATGATGGAAGCGAGTACAGATAGAACGAAGACTTGGTTCCCATTAGACATTGGTTGAGAAAACAATTCCCCTAAGTATCAACCCCAAAGACCGAAATCAATATCAGATTGACACTCAGAGGATTACCTTCTTTAGACATTGTAAAAACTGGAAATCAGAATTATTCAGATATTTACAGACTACTAATACAGATCAGGTTCCCTAATGATTCTTAGGAAGCTAAGCATGATAAAATCATACCCCACGAAAACTCAGAATTATGCGTCATACTTGACGCTTAACACAGATATCCCTCAAACCCCAATCCCAAACAGATGAGCCATAACCCTTATGGGTCTGAGTCTACAGCGGAATTCAGAAATAATACTAGTATTAAAGTGCAGAGTATCGATTACAAAATCAAAATACCAGAATCAAAAAAAATCTTAACTCCATAATCAGATAAAGAAATTAAAGCTACTATAGAAATTTTCCTACTCCTATCCTAGCCACTAGCCTCAAGAGTGTACGCCTGCCTTCCTTGTCCTTGTCTCTTCGGGCAGTCCCTAGTGAAGTGTCCCATCTCCCCACAGTTGAAGCAAGCGCCCTTCCTTTTTTGCCAATCCTTGTTCAGATGAGTCGAGCTTCCACAAGTAAAGCACTTTTTCCCCTTCTTATCTTCAGTCTTCTCATCCTTCTTTTGTGTTTCCTTTTTGGGCCCCGCTTTCTTATTCTATGGTTCTTCCTTCTTTGTCTCTTTCGGGCCCTTGTCTTCCTCATGCAGTAGTGCCATGTCCACCAATTTCTCGTAAGTCGCTCCCATGAGTACATGGGTCATGGCTAGGTTGTGCAGTGGCTCGTTCAATCCTTTAATAAAGCAGAGAGCCTTTTTATGCTGAGTGTTGACTAAATCCAATCCGAACCTAGCTAGTTGGTTGAACTGGTTGACGTATTCCTTGACCGTCATACTTCCTTGCTTAAGAGATAAGAACTTTTCCAGTTGTAAACTCCGTTCAGCTTGCGAAAGAAATTTTGTCTCAAACCTTGTTCTGAAATCCATCCATGTCTCAACCAGCCTCTCGGCGTTAGTGACTTCCCACCAGTAGGACGCTTCGTCTTTGAGCAGCCATACCGCCAACTGTACCTTCTGCCTATCGTCCACCTCGAAGATAACGAATAGATCCTCAGTTTCTTTGAGCCAATTCCTCGCTTCCACGAATGATTCAGTTCCTTTGAAATCCTTCCCACCCATGGCCCTAAAATCTCTACAGATCTTTGAGAAAGCAATTGCACGAGGAGGGGGTGGGGGAGGGGGATCATTTGCTGGACCTGCAGCGGCGGTCCTAGCCTCAAGATATTGACGAAACCAACCGGGTACATGAACACCCTCGGGTATCTCAGATGCTTCAGACATGCTGAAACGAAAAAGGAAAGGTTCAATACAAAAAGGACTGAAAGAAAGATATATGGCTCTTGGGGATTATGTTTTTCAAAATAAGCTTTATTTTTGAAAATACTTCCTTTCAAAACCTTTTTGAAAATAGTTTTCAAAACTTTTTATAAAATCTGGTAACCTTCAGCTCTGATACCAAGTGTAACACCCCACCTCTGTTAAGGTCACTCACAAAGGGAATGCCTTAACTTTGGTGGAGTATTTTAGTAAACAGAACAGAAACTTACAAGACAGATAAAATAGTACATGAAAAATTTATAACTTTATTACAGCGGAAAACGGAAATCAGTATGGTTACATCTTTTCAAATCACAGTATCAGAATTCAAGTACAAAATATCAGTCTTGTACAAAAGCCTTCAGAATGCGTAGTTCAAAATCATAATCCCCATAGAACGGAAGCTATACAGAGCCAAGCCATACTTTAAGCACTTCAAGCAGAAGAAATCCGGATCAGGCTAAAGTATTCCCTCCTTGGATAACCTGGGGGGAAACGGAAGAAAGGAGGCGAAACAACAAGGGTCAGACAAAAAGTCTGGCAAGTCCAGTGATTTTCAGTTATGAACAGATAATAATAACATGAACATAAAACTGGATGAGAGATAACTGTAACAGGTGTAGCAGATATAACAGAAGAACAGAATGATATAAGCTATTGCTTTACACTTCTCTGCACCAATACTAGTTTAACAGGATTAGGTGTCACCTAATGTCTAAACTGAAATAGTAGCGGGTACAGAATGATTTAACAGAAACAGAACGCTAATAAGGGGCCTTTACTACCCAATTAGAAACAGACAGAAGCAGAAACAGATTAATTCCTATGGAAACAGAATGTAGAATTAGGTGTACACTAGTAATGGGCCTTTACCACCCGAACAGACGGTACCACGCAGAAACAGACAGGTGTTACCACCCAACAGAAACAGACGGTACCAACAGAAACAGACAGAACTAAGTGTACCCTAAAACCCTACCCCAAGCGATCGGCTCCCTAATACATAAATATCCTGTGTCGGCCCCACAGTAGGGTGTATCACTCCCTAAAGTGACAACCAATTGGCACTGACCTATTTACAGATGTCACGGCGTCTTATATCCTCAGAGGCAGACCGGGATCCATGCACGCACATGACCCGGTTGGAACGCACCATCAACACCCCTCGCCATTATCAGAATGAACCGCTTATAATTAGTTCAGTAAGCATGCCCGGACCCTACTTACTGTTGGGTCAAAGTTTTGATACCAAAAAGGGTTACTGACTAATATGGGTCCCAAACAACAGATGACATAAGTACTTCCCCTACTAACCTTGTGTCCCCAAACTAACAGATTTCAGTTTAACTTGTCTACAAGTTTCAGACATACAAAATTTAGATTAACTAGTTCACAGATCAGACAATCAAGTTAACAGGTTTTCATACTAACGGATCAGATGTCCGGGTTAACGGGCTTACAAATTATCTGGTTTCAGATTAACAGACTTACAGATTAACTGGTTACAGATTATCTAACTTTGTATTGGGCCAACGGATTCATGAAACGGGTTTATCAGATTCATTGGTCCAATTGGTTTAACCTTACCCAACACGTTCAGATATCATAATTATCTCAGATTTTCATTAATTAAATATTAATGCCCAAACCTCCCACATTAGACTGACAGTTTGCGGCTACTGGTTAGGACGGTTGGTTCCGGGCAGGTTTCTGTCGCAAACTGAGTCTAACCTCGGGTTTCAAGCATGTTATGACTAACTTCTCACATTAGAACCTATTGTTTGCGACCACTGGAATATGCCGGGCGGTTCAGGGCAGAATTACGCCTCAAACTCATTCTAACCTCGAGTTAGCCATGTTTATCTTTGCGTCCAATTAATTAATGATTTACCATTTATACCTACGCCTAATATACATGTCAATTATTCATAACTATAGCCAATTCAGATTATGTCAATAGCGGACTAATTATACCAACTCAACAGATATAGCAGATAACAGATTTCTCAGGTTAGGCGACTTAGCAGATTAAGCAAACTAGCAGATTTAGTATTTTCAACAGACTTAGCAAATGACAGATTTGGCAGATGAACAAATCTAGCAGACTAGGCAGTAGAGCAGAACTAGCAGATTAAACAATATAACAGAACTAGCAGATTAGGCAATGTAACACAACTAGCAAATTAGGCAAATATAACAAATTTACTTATTTCTTAAAGTTTCATACCTTGCCTAATTATAAACCTTGCCTAAGTTCATGTGCATAAATAATAGTCTTGATTCACAATATTATCATATACCCTATGTTTGTATTAAATTTATATAGCACAGATTATGGTCATAAATTTACCATATATCATATGTTCCCATTTTTATTAAACTTGCATAGTACAGAAGATCCATATATAGATTATACCAAATATAGTCATAGATTACTATGCATGTTATATATCCCAAAGATCCCCTACTTAGGTGTTTATTTACATAATAGATATCCTACTTCCATGTAAGTCTTTATACCTAAGCCATATTCCCTTTATCTCAAATTATATGTTCAATACAGTCTACATTTATGTCCAATTATATACCTTTTTATGTTGTGTCCACAAATCATATGTTCAATACCTTTTTATGTTATAAACATAACATGTCAAATCATCTCAGATTTATGTTCTAGCTACAGTCCATGTTCTTTCCTCAAATCAGTCACCTATTGGCCATGCAAAATTCAAGCATCATTCATTTTACTGTCCCAAACATTTTAGCGTATGTTAATCTCTTATGAGATTGGCTCAGGCTCGTGGTAGCCTGGCTATAGAACAGAAAGAGGAAAGAGGTACAGAATAAGATAAATCAAATCAGAACAGAACAGATATAACCTCAGATTCAGATTTAGAATTCATGTCACAATCAAAATTAACGTTTATAGCGGAGAATAACTGTACTTGCCTTGGTTGGATTAAAGAAAGAACTTTAGTTGTTGTAGAACCGTTGCAGAAGCTCGAATCTCTAATTGAATTTAGGTTGATGTTGATTGTCTTCTAGTTTTGATTTTAGCAGAGTAGCAACGCCATTTTTATTTTTAATTTAGAACAGAGGCAGAGCAGAAGCAGAATAGAATTGTGTGCATAGAAGGCTGGGTTTGGGGCTGTTTAAATAGGTTTATGCAGACGAATCTAAACAGAAAACGAGGCCAGATACATCAGAACGCACCCAGGCAGAAAAGTAGATTCGGGAGGCAGGTCGACCCCCAGGTCGACTCTAGGGTCGACACTAGGGCCGACCCCCTGGGGGCAGGTCGACTCTAGGGTCGACTCGCCAGTCGACCTGGTCTGTGCTGTTTAATTTTTTTTCTGAACTTTGGAAGGCCATAACTTGGTCATATGGACTCCGATTTACGAAATTTCGGACTCTATTTCGCGTATTTTTCCGAGACGAACGCAATGGCACAGCCCGTTTCCCTTGATTCTGATTTTATATTTTAATTATACTCAGATTTGTAATTCTTAAGTTCATAGAAAATACGGGGTGTTACAACTTACAAGTCTTGTTTTCATTTTTGTTTTTATTTTGCATATGTCCATTGCATTCATGTAGTTTCATTAGAATCATAGCATATTGCATTTGGATTTTTTGGGTAGTATCCGCTGAAAACCCTCACGAGACACCACTCGTCCTACTAGGGACTCCTAGAGGTTTAACGGCTTGTTGCATACGCTCAATGCAATCGTGTTTCCTACGAAAGTGTGACTTATCTAGTTAGTTTTTCATTTTTGTTTTACTCGAGGACGAGTAAAAGATAAGTGTGGGGGTATTTGATTAACACAGAAATATGTTCATTTTATGCTCTTATATCTTATCTTTTGTATATAAATAAATATTACTTCGGTATTGTTTTGTCACTTTTACAGATATTCCAACCCAGCCCGCATGCAACCAGAAAAGTAGAGAATTAGAGATCAAATTGCTGTATATTTACATTCTGAAGAATTGTAGATGAAGATCTCACATCTAGTTGCTGTTGAAAAGAAAATGATTGACAAAAAGGCCATGTACATCTCAAATCAAGGGAGGCTTGTCAAAGAACCAAGAGAAAAAGAAGAAAGGCCAAAAATTTAATAGATATAACTAAGGCCCATTTGAGATTCTCATTGTAAACTCTTTTGGTGAATTCCCTAAGGCCCATCTATCATTGTATTAGGGTTAGGGTTAGGGTTTGGTTATCTCCTATATATAACCTTGTAATATCATTGTATCCATTATCCTATCCTATTTTCTCTTCTTCTCCATTAATAAAGTTTCTAGTTCTCTTTTATTTTTCTAAATTTTTCTTTTTCTTAGCAATTAGTGTTGTCTTCACAATTAGTTTTGGTAGAACACCAATTGTATTTTACATTTTTTTATTAGGGATTAGTCGTTTGATTAGTTTCAACGACAATCCTAACTTTACTTTTTGTTGTTCTTCTTTTCCTGCAATTTTAATTTCTGCCTTTTATTTCTGTTTTGCATTTTAATTTCCAATTGATAATTGTGATTTGATCATCGGTTCAATTAGATTTGTTCTGAATCGGATCGCAGTTTCAATTTCGTTTGATTTCAAAACCAACCTCAAAGATTTGTCTAACTCGCCTAAGAGATTATTTAAATAATTTGATTTAATCTACCTCCCTGTGTTCGACCTGTATGCTACACACCTGTGTGCTTGCAGTAATTTAATTTAAAATTCGCGCTTTTCTAATTCATAGAAAAGCGACGATCACCTCCTTTTTTTTCATTAGTACATAGTACAACATTAAAGTCTCCTAGTACCACCCATGGTGACTGCATTGTATTGGCAATTCCATTGATTGTTTTCCATAATTGGGCTCATTTAGAAGCCCAGTTGCTAGCATATACAAACGAAATGTAAATATCGAGTCCACCAACATTAGTTGCACGAATAGTAACTTGTTGTTTATCATAATTCACACACACACACATTTCTGGCACATCACATCCCAAAAAATGACAATACGACCTTTTAGAGAGGTGTTTAGGTCATCATTAGTATGCCACTGTTCTCCCATGCGGTTTTTGAAAAATTCTAAGCTTTCATGTGAGAATTTGTTTTCTAAAACCGAAATTATTGAGGGCTTATACTTATTCCTGAAGTTGTAGAGGTCTAATTGACGAGTGTCATTGTTTAGACCCCTAACATTCCAACATAGAATCGACATTATGATTTGGTGGCTTTGCTCCTTGTGACTGGAGCAGTACCAACCAAGCCACTGTTAGTAGCAACTTTCTTTTCCTTTTGTTTGAATTGAGCATTGTATTTGTTGTTTGCTTCAGTAAGCCCACTAATGTTAGGTTCATCTATGTTATCTTCGTTAGACTCTTCTAGTTGAAGATCCAGCCTTTGAATATCATCCAGAGTCTCTGGTTCCTTATCCTCTTCCACCGCTTGACTGGGCTCTGCATGTTGACGAACTGGACATGGGTCATCTGCCACTGCCTGAACCTATTCCTAACTTCGAGCTAGATCTTTATGAGATGCTATAGTTGCTTCAGTCTCCAACACATTAGGTGGTGGGGGAATGTAAAATGTAGATGCTGTAGATGTGCTGGCTTCATTGTGTACAACTCTTTTTGGTGAAGCCTGACTTTTGAATGTGTTATCTTTAGGGGATTTCCTGACCCTTATTTTGTCTAGTGTAACTGAAGAACAATATGTAACTGAATGCCCAAAGCATTTGCACGTAGTGCATCTGGATGGAACAAATTCATACTCTACTAATTGCTCATAAGTGTTTCTATGTTTATCATATGCTTTGATGTTTTTTTGAATGTCTGAATCAGCTGTAATTTCAATCAACACTTTGGCATAACTGATTTTTTTTACCATTTTTGTGTTTTCATCAATTTCCAGTGGTCTGCCAATTATACTGGCTAATTTGCTGATGCATCGTGCATTCCACAGTGCTAGGATAAGATTTGGGAATTTCACCCAAATTGGGTATGATGTGAGCATTGCTTTTTCAAAGTTGAAATCTGCCATCCATTTCCGCATGAAAATGATCTTACTATCCATGAACCATGGACCACCTTTGAGAATCCTTTCATAATCATCCTTCAACTGAAACTTGATCAAAATGAAACCATTTTCTTTTGGGTAAACATCCCAAGTCCCTTCTGCTCTCCACGTCCTTTTAATATAAGCATTAAAATAGACAAAATACGGCCTTTTACCTGCCATGTAAACATAGATTGAGTTCTCCCAAATCTTATTTGATTCAGCGAAATCCGGATCGTCTATGAGTTGATATTTAGCGTCACCAGTTTGCAAAGGCTTGAAATATTGCAAGTCACCAGATATTTTGATTTGGGAGTCAAAAACGTTAGCCCAGTTTTAGGGTTTTGATTATTTGGCCTTTGAGTCACGCGTGGTGATTACCTAAGAATGTCAGCAAACGTTTGTTATCCCTTACGTCGGGCCTCCTGCCATCCGCCGCCGTCATCTTCTTCATTTTCTCTAGCTAGGGTTTCTGGTAGGATGGGTGTGGCCGCCATTTTAGTTCATAGACATATATATATATTTTCATATATATATATGTATGTATGTATGTATGTATGTATGTATGTATATGTATATTTGAAAATTGGTACTCCTTTTATTAAACATATCAGAGGTTACAAGGTCCAAACACAAACAAAGCTAATGAAAGCAATATTACATCCCACTTTTAGGCCTAAGGCCTATGAATAAAAATGTCAAACAAAATAAAGTGAAAAAGTACGGTCAGTCATTATCATTTAGCTCAACTCCCCATCGTCGAAGGAAATCCATTTTCTGATTCCTCCATCTCGTCGAAGTTCCATTATTACGAACCAAGAATAAAATTTTGCGTTCCATATGATGAAGCTTCGTCAAGCTCTGTGCTTTATGTTTTTGAAAGATCCTGGAGTTCCGCTCCCCTCAAATATGATAAATTGCCCCTGTAAAACAAGCACACACAATGTCACGAAGTTGGTCATTCTCATGAAATACAGACTACAGTAGATTCAATTTTCACACACACACACACACATGAGGCCAGCTATTTAGACACAAAATTAAACACAAAGAGAGAGACACAAAGCCTCCACCATTGGATTTGTTTGTATTTATGTGGAGAGTGAAATTCATGGGAGGATCCAGTGGTTTAGATTTGTTGTGTGCAATTTTGTGTTCTCATTTTGTGTCTAAATAGAGTTGAGAGTGAAATTCATGGGAGGATCCAGTGGTTGAGATTTGTTGTGTGCAATTTTGTGTTCTCATTTTGTGTCTAAATAGAGTTTCCCTATATATATATATATATATATATATATATATATATATATATATGAGGAGCGTTCAATGGCACCCCAAATAGTGAGCACCCCTTTAGCCTACCACTTTTCTACCACACATTTCCTTCCTCTCTCCTTCCACTAACTCTCTCACCTTCCACTCACATTAAAATAATATAAATGAGAGGTGGAAAATAGGGAGGCTAGTAGGGGGTGCAGAATAAGGGGTGCCATTGAACGCTCGCCTATATATATATATATAGATATAGATAGAGATAGAGAGAGAGAGAGGAGCGTTCCGCTACATCTATTATATTGTATGTGAAATTCTTCCTAAATTATAGTTACACATTCCGATTTTAATATCCATTCTTTCTCTCTTTTTCCACTATACTATATTATTTAAGTGGAAAGAGAGAGAGAATGAATATTAAAATGCGAATGTGTTGCTCGAATTCATGGAGAATTTCACGTGCAATATAAAAGGTGTCGTGGAACATACATATATATAGCCCCCTAATTTCCACCACACAGTCTCGTTTCTCTCTCCTCCCACTAATTCTCCCCCCCCCCCCCCCCAACTAACTTATTTAACTATAAATGGATGGCTTGCCCAGAATTTGGAGTGCCATATAACCCCCTCATATATATATATATATATATATATATATATATATATATATAATGAGCGTTCAATAGCATCTCAAATAGTTCTAACACCCATTTAGCCTATGCAGTTAAAGCCCCGCAAAATCCCTGCTATAGCCCGTAGCGCTCTCTGGCCGCTATGATATTTCAGTTTAGCGCTGATGAACAATACCTCCGCTTTAAGCCTCACTATTTTCCTGCACCCGCTAAATCAACGCTATTTAGCACCCGCTTTAGCAATATTAGTATATAGAGGATGATTTGACCAGTTCTCCTTTAAAATAAATAAAAAAGATTAAGCTAAAGGGCTAATTTTAAGTCATAAATGACTAATATAAGATAAAAATCTATAGTAATCCTCGAATCTAGTCTGCATAACCTTGATATGCTTTGATTTTGTTATATAATATTAATTAATGTTCATTTCTTCTACATAAATGATGCAAGAATGATAATTAATTAATTTTAATTATATAGTTTTAAATCTAATTAACATTTTTACACATCCGCTATAGCCCCGCTATTTCCTTGCTTTATCCCCGCTACAACTTTTTACACCTCTACCACTATAGAGCCTCTAAGCACTTTAACTGCACAACATTTAGCTCCATATTATCCACCATATATCAAGTTCCTCTCTCCGCTATCTTACTTTACTATAAACGAAAGATGAAAATAGATGGGGTTATTGGGATGCTCCACTTTTGGGGTGCTATTCAACGCTCCCTCCACTACCAGATATATGGTAATTTCAGTCGTTAGTAATCATTACCATACCGTATATTTTCATATGATTCAGCAAAACCTTATTAATCAAATTAGTTGTCATTTTTTTGTATCATTTTAGTTGATACCCATTGATAATGGTTGACAAATGTTAAAACGGTAAAAATGCTGTCCTACACAGATGTATCCAAGTAATAAGGCTGACTTTATTCCGATGACATTTTATCCAACAATTCGGGCATAAAATACATTCCAAAACATCACTATAAAGCAAACATTTACACTGGAATGTCACAGTCTTTGTCACAATCTCTACCTCCAGGTCCACCATAATATATGCATACTCCATCGCCAGCCTTAAAATCAAAGCAGTTCAACATCACGCTATAACAATTTTTGCATGAGGCGGAGAATGGTTAACATTTGGACTTATAAATTTTCTATTCCAATCATGGACATTAATCCCACGGATACCCTCGTGTACAAATATTTGGCTAAAACCCCGCTCCCCATTTCTGTCAGGGTGTGAGTCCCATGGAAATGTGAATTGCAGACACTTCACCCCAACTAATTCGCCGAGCCATATCGAAATTTCTAAACTAACTTATTGGCCAGTAGCCTAATGGATGGCCACCCACAGTTCCCTACCATGCTCCTTGCTTAACATCCTTCATTTTATTGAAAACAAGATCACTCACACTCGAGCTTGTATATTGCATTGGTAAAAAGGTTCTGAGATATTTGGTAGAGCGCCTCCTAGCATGTTTTGCGCAAATCATAAATTGGAATATCATGTTACAACTGAATGGCATTAGTCAAAAGATGGATACGAATATTAATTAATGGCCAACAAATAAATGTTCTAGAAGCTACCGTACCAGCCAATTAACAAGCACTTGGGGCTTCCGGTCACCAAATAAAATAGTACTACCCTGACCATGAAAAGAAACAAATACCGCGATAATTGAATATATTATAGAAATGAAAAAAAGTAACTTGTCTGGTTAACATTATAGATCATTGGAATACTGTGTTTATGGGTATCGGCAGCTGATTTCCCATATCCATCTAGTACGTGGACAGTAGAAAAAGAAAAGGATCTTTTCGAAAAGTAGCGGTATAATTCGAAGTGTAAGCTGAATGATTTTTCACAATATACGGAACTATTGAATAGAACTTTATTTTCTGATGCTGTGAATAATATTTCGTGCATCCATTTTGTTTTGTTAACATCAAGCAGCGCCTTGCGTATTAATAGTCTAAAGATACACTATTTGATAGTATTAAGTGCACGTACAGTGACTGCAATTCAGACATTATTTGTGACGCACAAACAAATTAGAAAAAGAAAAATACCATAGTATCTATCAGTGGCGGAGCCAAATTTTTTTTATGGTGAGGTCACTTGATGCAAGTAGGATACTTTGAATCAAAATTTTTAAAATAAACTGAACATAATTTGTTTTTGTTGAAAGCGGATTCGCGGAACGAGCAAGTGAAGACAGGGAAAGAAGAAAAAAAAACTTAAAAAAGGAAATACAATAATCCACGTAGGTTAAAAAGCAAAAACATTATAACAGTTTTGTGAGAACAAAGATGTTGATATGAGTGTTATGAACTCAGAGAATTCAAGAATGTATAAAACTTGAAATACTCAATATGAAGTATGAACACAACCTGCAGACGTGACTACCTGAAAACAAGGCTACATGCATGAAGACCGTATCAAAGAACCAGTCTCCCTATACAATAGGGATTTATTTAAACATAAAACAAAAGGTAAACAGTGCGAGATCATGTCACACATAATCACTATACTGTTAAATGAGTGCCATTTTCCTTTCTAAATATCCACTTGACTTTGCAAAACATCATTTAATATGAGAAATATGTAACAGTGAAAGCATTTATACTTTGATTTTTTTTTTCAATATCCTAGCGAGGTCACTTGACCTCACCAGCTACACATTGGCTCCGTCACTGGTATCTATAATAGTTTTAGTAGTTACCAACTTGAATATTTCAAATGATGATTCCTAATATTGATATAGCAAGATATTGAGATGATGACACATTAATCTTTGGCCTAAATACAGAAAAATATGAAATTGGCAAAGAAGAAATAGGAAGAAAAAGTAGACATACCACCCATCCACTCTCCATAAATGAGTTCTTTTTGTTAAATAATGAAACCGAGTTTAAGCTCCATTCGTCATCCTCAACTTTTATATTCCAAACATTTGGTCCAGCCATGACACCAATATATGTGCCTTTTATTCATCTCCAAACGGGCAACCTAATAAAAATATATACACATCATCCAAATATATCAAAAAATACATTGATAATTCAACTTAAAGCGTAGTTGACTTCTAGATTGTAATGTTGAATGAACATAGCAACAGTATCTCCAAATTAAAACTCAAATCAATTTCAAATTAACTAGCACTAACTTAAATGACAGGTTTAAAAGGTTCTACGTAGGCGACGACGTAAGTATATCCTAGTATGAAAAGATATTCTCCTCTGTGTCTTATCACTGGTTTTCAACATATCAAAGAGGCATAGAGATATACCTTAACTTTGCAATTTGAAAATTCTCCATTCAAACCATAGTTCTAGGATGACCCATAGGCAGTAGCATTTTCTGTTGCTTTATTCCTTAGCATTGGTATTGTCCCTTCAAGGCAGCCTCCATGCTTTTTCCAGATTTGTTGTATGGAATATCTTAGGGTGTAATTACCTTGAGCCGATGGAAGAAAACTAGGTCTCATCTGTTATGTTAATTGTGTTATGTTAATTGTGTTAGCTTCAAGTGATCAACATGAGTTGATAATGTATTAAACATATAAAAATTTAAATGAAATTGTATACCAAACCTTTACGATGTGATTTTTGAGTAATGGATGGTCAAATGCAGGTTGTTTGTAACTTTGTATACATCAACACAGTCAGTAATATCATCATCTTCACTCTGAAAACATAACAATGCAAACGCTAAGTATTCACTTGCATCATAAATATGAAACAATAAAGAGAATGGAATACTGAAAGTTATTGAGAATACCATGGTGGTCAACACTGAACATATTTCCCTCAATACCAACAAATGACATTAATGGTAGAAAGATGGCTCCAATCATTCCGAAATAGCATTTAGCGTCCATAAAAATAAATAATCCTTGTTTGACTGTGAAATGCAATGCCAGATAGAAATGATTTTATTTTTTGTAAACAAATGCAGATTTAAAGAGTGATATGCATATTTATCCACTCTATGCTGCATTTTTTCAACTGCCTAAAATATTGATTTAAGGTATTACAAAAAACTAACAAAAACAGTCATAACTATGCCACAAGAAAAAGACCAGTATAGCGTACATCTAAATGTACTGGAACAATAGTATAGGTATTATTTTTATTTTTCCGATAAAAGAACAAGTGATCGAGATGTAAATTGTAACCATACAGCGAGAGAAAGCTGCTTATGAATAAAGCTTGCATCGATTAACCAAAATATGGTATTATTTCTTTTCCAATCCAAAATCGTGAGATATTTATGCATATGCATTAATCTATAATAATGCAATTAATCAATATGGGGAGACACCAGTATTATTTGCATATTTAATGTAATAGTTAATTGG
Organism: Allium sativum; assembly: GCA_030737875.1. Lineage (NCBI taxonomy): Eukaryota > Viridiplantae > Streptophyta > Magnoliopsida > Asparagales > Amaryllidaceae > Allium > Allium sativum. The sequence continues at coordinate 36,486 of JASFAX010000698.1, forward strand.
AGGTTAAAAAAAAGCATTTCTTGACATGGATCGTGATGCAACGACGGGCCAACGAAAATTGCAAAGATAATTTGGTCAACCAGTATAGAGTTACCAACAAATAAGATCAATCTAAGTTTACAAATATTTAGAAAGAGATGGCTAGAAACTGAAGTTGTGAACGGAAATGTCAAGCATACGATAAGTGTTTACGAACAACCAATTGCAATTGAAATTGTGTAGTTGTAGCATTCATAGATTTGTACTTGAATTTAATTTATATGATATGATTTAGTTTGATGGCTTCTAAGTTAGGGATTTTTGACATAATCATCCAAGGTAATCAGGATAGTAAACTTAATCCTCAGTGTGTTAGAATCGCTAACTACTGCATAAAACAAAAGGCGGAAGCAAATAATGGAATTAAAGAGTACCTCCGGCCATTGCTACGCGAAATCGAATGGGTTTGTATGTTCTTTTTCCTCCAATTTCGATTCTTTATCTCTGATTTTGTTTCCAAATCCTCCTTCTCAATTTAGATGGTGTTTTTCGCTTTTGAGAGGAGGCTCAGTGAACCGTTAATCATAAAAATGAATCACGTTTTGTTATACCGCTTTGGCCATCATGGAGCGGTTACAAAAGTGAAACAAAATTAGTGGGTGGTTAAAAGGGAAAATGGGCTGTTACTAAGTAATGGGTTTATAGCCAAAACAAATGGGCCACAAAATCCGACACAGTGTTTATTTACTAGACTTATCTTCCTTTACCTATATCATTTACAAAATATAAAATTGATACTTTGGGTTGATTCTGATAGACTAGTATAAATACTGAGACAAAGGAACGATCGACTATAGGAAATATTGAAAGGTAGAATCTAACATCTCATTAAGTCATCTAAAACATGTTCTTATATTAAGCATGTTCTTATATTTCATTTTATAATAACTGATAAAGTATATCCAGAAATTAAAAAAAACAGAAATAAAAATTGAAAATACTTCATTAAAATACATTATACAGCACCATGATGTAGTTTGGAGCTCTTGCAAGCAGAAGATCATGATAAGATATGACATTTATGCCATATAAATAGTTTCAGAAATGTGAGGAGTCATCTTTTCTAATAGCATCAAATTTCTCTTTGACATTTTAATTTAAATATTTATGACGAGCATATGAGTCATAGTAAAAATATAGACAGTGAAGGAGTTAAACATAAACATATAAATAAACAGCAGAAATGGTGTGCAGTCTTTATATGATACAACTAAATATAAATGGTTATGCAAACATACAAGTTTGCAGTCTTCAAGTTTTCAATGTAAGTGTTCCTGTTGGAGTATGTTACCCCAAATGGTCCCTTTGACCAAACCAGCAACGAACGTATGTCAGAGCATTTAAATATTGTTTTGAAGGTATTTTGCTGCATTCAATGGTCACTAGACCAATAGCCCTTAGTTTTTGAAACACAGGACAATAAAGATCCAAGAGCACAGTTTGACTATATTGTTATAAGAAAAATGGTATGATTTAACTGTTAGGATTGTCTCGCATGTTGTTAAGGAGGAATGATAGTTTGGAATTAATAGTCCCACATCATGGAATATATTGAAGGAATTGTGTACAAATATGAGCTGGTAGGCACGTAACATCAGAGATTCCTTTTGTTTTATGGGAGTTGTGTGCCAGCTCATATGCGTGCAAGGAAGGGGGGCTTTGTTCCGACCGTCGATACATAACATTAACTTATACTAGTACATGCATATGACTTATTTGACTATAAAACTATCAAGATTGTCTTGCGTGTTACAGAGGAGAAAGGATGGCTTGGATTTAACAAGCCTTACATCGCTAAATAATTTGAAGAAATGAAGTATAAATACTAGTTAGAAGCATTGTTTTAAAAAACCCGCCTCGAACTCGCCTCAAGGTCCGCCTTGAGGAAATATGAGATAAAATGCCTTGAGGCTTATTCCAAAAGGCTTTTTACCTCTAAAGTTTACGCCTCAACAACGTGAGGCATACAAAGTGCATAAAGCATATGCCTCGCATGCCTCAAACAGCTACGGCATATGACTTAAAAACTTTTTTATCTTTAGTTGCAGATATTGGCATATATAAAAGTCATTAAACTTTAATTATTTAATGGAAATAAGAAAAGAAAAAATTTAAGAAAATAAAAATTAGCATTTTTTACTTTTCAATATCGGCATGATCAAGTAAGATAGTTTATGAAATAATGATCATGATCAGTGTAATGAATTTTCTCATTGTTATATAAAGAATGTTTTTCAATAAACTTTGTTAAATCTCGAAATAAATTTTGCAAATCGATGTGAATTGATAGAACTTATCAAAATTGAAGTTTGATGTGATCTTTAAATAGTTTTAAAAAATCAAAATTTGAATCATATGAGTTTCGATTATTTTTAATCTATAATAAAGATAAATACTTGACAAAAGTAGGATCTTAAATTATTTGTTTTTCATTTTTTTGCATTGGTTAATTTAAAGTGTCAGAATTTATTTGTTTCGCGTTTTATTTCTACCCGAAAAGCTTACGCCTTCACGTTTCAAGGCTTACGCCTCGCCTCGTAGACCTAAAAATGCCTTATGTACGCCTTTCGTGTTTTAAAACTTAGGTTAGAAGACACCTAATAGTAGGGTTTCCTTTTGTTACAACAAATTATGTGTCAACTCATGCGCGTATGACATATTCAAGAGATAGATACAGCTTAGTTGACCGTGGTTAATAACAAAAACTACTCCCGTTTGTGGATCTACAATTATGAGCAAAGGTATTTCATGTCAGAATGGAACACTAGGCAATAAGGATGAGTCTAAACAGGGGTCCATGATTTTCGTTCATGAAATGATTTATACGGCGGTTTGTATCAAACAAATATTAAGAAGAATAACAAATTATTTATTGCTTAATTCATAAAACTAGTATTTACTGATAAAAGTATAAAACAAATATTAGTGAGGAGGATATTAGTTGACTATATTATGACTTCCCCGGACGACACCATATTTCCTCAGATGTTGAGAAAATTATGGATAAAAGAAGCTAGGAAAAGATACTTGAATATGACAAACACAAGAAATGATTTGTAGAAATGCATATTGGAATAAATTTCGAAAAATGTTTCAAATATTTGGCTCAAATGTTGGCAGCATAAGATGTTATTGAAAGGTTTGCAAAACCAACCACTAGCTAGAACGCTAATCCATATCTGCATTATGAATCTATGATGGCTTAATATCAAACTTATTTCAGAATACAATAAATTTATGTCCATAATAACATAGATCACATTTCAATATGTGAAGTCCGTGAGACTACCTGTACTACCAAAAATATTCAAGTGCACTTGAATTAATAACAAAAAAGAGTTGATGGTGATAGGTGAGGTGAACAAAGGACTTCTGATACATGGAAGATCGACCAACAAGCTTCTATTGTTAGTTACATTTTTAATTGATCCAAAATTTTAATTTTACCAAACCATATAACGACAAACTTTGAAATATTTGTTATGATTTTACCTGCAGAGTATGATATAACATGCAAAGAGAGCTAAACCACTCTTCAGAGAAAGACTGTAAACTAATTGTTAATTTGTGATCCGAAATTCTCATTAAAATTGGTCCAGCTGATGTCACCTAAAGGATCTTATCTAGATCCTTAATTTACTCTCATGATTGAGATATTTTCAGCAACCTCATTTAAAAGATAAAGGAGATCTTTAATTTTCTCTTTCTCTCCTTATTTGGCTGCATGAAAGTAGAATATAAATTTGGATTGCTATGGTTTGTACGTAAGCAGCTTGTAAAACTCCATCAATTAATTAATAAAGTTTGCCTTTCTCCCGTGGTTTTTTCCTGAAAAGGGTTTTTCCATGTTAAATCTTGTGTGTGATTCTATTTTTGCTTGCTTCATTTAACCATTTATTTATTAACAAGTGGTATGAGAGCGCTGGTTCGTTCAACATGGCGTTGTTAAAGTATGATCTTCCGCTATTGGATCGGAACACTCGATTCTCATTGTGGCAAGTGAAGATGCGGGAGTTGCTCGCACAAGCTGATTATGATGATGCATTGGATGGATTCGAGAACAAGAGATTTGAACTATGGACCGACGATGAGAAGAGAAAGGATCGGAAAGCTTTGTCACAAATTCAGCTTCATCTACACAATAATATTTTGCAAGAAGTTTTGAACGAGAAGACAGCTGCTTCTCTTTGGCTGAAACTGGAGTAAATTTGCACAAGTAAGATTCATCTCAAACAAAAGCTGTTTATGCACAAATTGCAAGATGGAGGTAGTTTACTGGACCATATTTTTGATTTTAAAGAGATTGTTTCTGACTTGGCTGCAATGGAAGTCAAATATGATGATGAAGATTTAGGTTTAATCCTTTTATGTTCTCTGCCCAGTTCTTACTCAAATTTTAGAGATACCATATTATATAGTCATGATACTCTCACTCTAAATGACGTTTATGAAACCTTGCACGCCAAGGAGAAAATGAAACAACTGGTGTCTTCAAATGGATCAAGCTCTCAAGCCGAAAGCTTGTCCGTTCGTGGCAGGACAAAGGAGAAAAATTCAAATAATGGATCTCGAGGTAAAAGTTCCAATGCCTATAAAGGTCAATCTAAATCTAAAGGCAAATACAAGTCTTGCAAATATTGTAAGAGGGATGGACATGAAATATCCGAATGTTATAAGCTGCAGAACAAGGAAAAGACAAATGGCACATACAAACCAAAGGATAACAAAGAAGATGAAGTTAATGCCAATTGTGCTCATAATGATAGTTCTGACAATGAGGTGCTTGTTGTTACCGTATTTGCTGGATGTGCTGAGATTAAGGATGAATGGATACTTGACACTTCTTGCACTTTCCATATATGTCCTAACAGAGATTGGTTTACAACCTTAGAACCCACAAATGATGCTGGCTCAGTTTTGATGGGTGATGATTCGGCATGTAAAGAAGCAAAAATTGGTTCTATTCAGATCAAGATGTTTGATGACGCAATCAGAACTTTAACAGATGTTCGCTTCATTCCCAACATGAAGAGAAATCTGATTTCTTTAAGTGCTCTTGATGACAAAGAGTACAAATATTCAGGTGGAGGTGGTATCCTGAAAGACACAAATGGTTCTCTTATTGTAATGAAGGGAAATCTTAGGCAAACAAATGGCCTTTATTATCTTCAAGGCACTACTGCTTCAGGTAATGTTACCACTCTTATCTCAAATAATATTTCTGATTGTGATACTACTAATCTTTGGCATATGCATCTTGGACATATGAGTGAATTAGGTCTATCAGAGTTGAACAAGAGAGGACTTCTTGATGGGTACAACGCATGCAAGATGAAGTTCTGTGAGCATTGCATTTTTGGCAAGCATAAGAGAGTGAAGTTCAACACTTCAGTTCATAAAACAGAAGGCATTCTAGATTATGTGCATTCAGATTTATGGGGACCGTCTAGGAAAGCATCCATGGGCGGTGCTTGTTACATTATGAAAATTATTGATGATTATTCCAGAAGAGTTTGGCCTTATTTTTTGAAACATAAATCTGAAGCTTTTTCAGTTTTCAAAGAGTGGAAGACTATGGTAAAAAGACAAACTGAAAGGAGGTAAAGAAGCTTCGGACTGATAATGGGATGGTGTTTTGTTCAAATGAATTTAATTCATTTTGCAAGGCTGAAGGCATTGTTAGGCAATACACCATACCTCACACTCCTCAGCAAAACGGGGTTGCCGAGCGTATGAACAGGACTATCATTTCTAAGGCTCGCTGCATGTTGTCAAACGCAGGATTGGATAGGCGTTTTTGGGCTGAAGCTGCTTCCACAGCCTGTTATCTCATTAACCGCTCTCCCTCTATTGCTATTGGTAAGAAAACTCCGATTGAGGTATGCTCTGGTTCTCCAGCAAATTATTCTGAATTGAAAGTTTTTTGATGCATTGCTTATGCTCATGTTGATAATGGAAAGCTAGAGCCAAGAGCGGTTAAATGCATTTTTCTTGGTTGTAAGTCTGGTGTTAAAGGCTATAAATTATGGAATCCTGAAACAAGTGAGGTTGTAATTAATTAGCAGAAATGTTATGTTTAATGAATCTGCTATGTTACATGATATTCCATCTACTAACGATCTTGTTGAGAGTAAGCAGAAATCAAATGTCCAAGTTGAGCATATTATTGATTTAGATGCTACATCAAATGCAGAAATTGAGAGACAGGATGAAGCACCCATTATTGAGGATCCTACAGCAGTTATGCAACCATCGCAGTAATCTATTGCAACAAGCATACCTAGAAGGAACCCAAAACCAGTAAGAAGGTTTATTGAGGAAGCAAATGTTGTTGCTTATGCGCATGCTGTAGCAGAAGAAATAGAAGGTATTGCTGAGCCTTCTTCATATTCTGAGGCTGTTATCTCTAGTGATTCTGATAAGTGGATGACTGCTATGCATGATGAGATGAAGTCACTTAAAAGAAATGACACGTGGGACTTAATCAAGTTGCCTAAAGAGAAGAAACCTATTCATTGCAAATGGGTTTTCAAGAGAAAAGAAGATGTTTCTCCAAACGATGTGAAAAGGTACAAAGCAAGATTAATTGCAAAAGGTTACAGTCAGATTCCAGGTATTGACTATAATGAAGGTTTTCCTCTACTGTGAAACATAGCTCAATTCGCATTTTACTCAGTATTGTTGCTATGCATGATTATGAGCTTCAACAGTTAGATGTAAAAATTGCATTTTTACATGGATAATTAGAAGAGGATATTTATATGCATCAACCTGAGGGTTTTATCATGTCTGGAAAAGAAAATCTCGTCTGTAAATTAAAGAAATCTCTTTACGGATTGAAATAGTCACCTAGGCAGTGGTATAAAAGATTTGACACTTTTATGCTATCTCATGGTTTTAAAAGGTCCAATTATGATAGTTGTGTCTATCTGAAAATTACTACACGTTCAGCCATTTATTTGCTACTTTATGTCGATGATATGTTGACTGCTTCAAAAGATAAGGCAGAAATTGAAATTTTGAAAAGGCAGTTGAGTAGAGAGTTTGAAATGAAAGATTTTGGGGATGCTAAGAAGATTCTTGGCATGCAGATAACAAGAGATAAAACTTATGGAAAATTATGCCAAAGTTAAAGTGGGTATGTTAGAAAAGTGCTTCGTCGTTTTAATATGCTTGATGTCAAGCCTGTAAGTACTCCTCTTGCTGCACATTTCAAACTGCCATCAGCCATGTGTCCACAGTCAGATGAGGATATTGAGTACTTGTCTAGAGTTCCCTATTCTAGTGCAGTTGGTTCACTTATGTATATCATGGTTTGTTCACGTCCTGAATTATCACATGCTTTGAGTGTTGTCAGTAGATTCATGGCCAATCCTAGAAGAGAGCATTGGAAAGAAGTTCAATGGATTTTCAGATATCTTCATGGCACTGCATATGCTTGTTTGCAGTTTGGTAAATCTAAAGATGAACTTGTTGGTTATGTGGATTCTGACTTTGCTGGTGATTTGGATAAAAAGAGATCATTAACATGTTATGTTTTCACCATTGGTGGTTGTGCTGTGAGTTAGAAAGCAACCTTGCAAACTACCGTAGCATTATCTACTACTGAGGCCGAGTATATGACTATTTCTGAAGCATGTAAAGAAGCTACTTGGCTGAGAGGTTTATATTTTGAGCTTTGCGGAGATATATCTTGCATTACTATATTTTCTGATAGCCAGAGTGCTATATGCCTTACAAAGGATCAAATGTTTCACGAGAGAACTAAACATATAGATGTTAGGTATCACTACATTCGAGATGTTATTGCTAAAGGTGGTGTTAAATTTTGCAAGATAAGTACTCATGACAATCCCGCTGACATGATGACAAAGCCAGTTCCAATTACTAAGTTTGAGCTTTGCTCAAGCTTGGTTGGTGTCACAGTATAGTCTTTAGGGACTATTGGAGCAAGACAAATATTTGTTTGTTGAAGGAGTTCATTTTTTGTAGTTCATTTTTACTTCAAGATGAGAATTCGTCTCAAGGTGGAGATTGTTAATTTGTGATCCGAAATTCTCATTAGAATTGGTCCAGCTGATGTCACCTAAAGGATCTTATCTAGATCCTTAATTTACTCTCATGATTGAGATATTTTCAGCAACCTCATTTAAAGGATAAAGGAGATCCTTAATTTTCTCTTTCTCTCCTTATTTGGCTGCATGAAAGTAGAATATAAATTTGGATTGCTATGGTTTGTATGTAAGCAGCTTGTAAAACTCCATCAATTAATTGATAAAGTTTGCCTTTCTCCCATGTTTTTTTTTCCGAAAAGGGGTTTTCCACGTCAAATCTTGTGTGTGATTCTAATTTTGCTTGCTTCATTGATCATTTATTTATTAACACTAATAGCTAGCTGAGTTACAACAAGAGCAGCTCGTTTGACTTAGTTGTTAGGGGCTTAACACCAATACAAAGCCTAAAAGAAACATTATACTTCCTAGAAGACTTAGAGAATAAGACGATCACCAACAATCCGACCTGTTCACTCCATCTCTCTTAACTTTTGGGCTGAACGAATGATTTGCACACCCAAATAACCATGAAACACTGACTGGTTTTTTAAGTGAAAAAATCATTCTTATAATCACGAAGTCTTCACTATTATAATTATAAAGGCGAAATCTTTGCAGCTACACAAATATAAGTTGGCACAACAACATTTAAATATAAATATTTAATCAGTGCATAAATACGTTTGGACTAATTATTGGTCTCATGCTACAAAGAAAGGCCACTTCAATATGTATGCTGCTGCAAACATATTAAAATTAATAATTTGCATGATTTTATAATGTGAAAATTTTATAATGGCAAAAACTTCGCTGTTATGAATTTATGTGGACAAAGACATCGCTGTCATAAACTTATAATGGTCAAAGCTTTACTGTTATAAACACCAGTCTCTGTTCAGTCAACAAGACACAAAATCATCCTGAACACGCCAAGGGGAAGTAAGTAAGTCATACCTGATATGCAGTGGTTAATTTTTCAATTGAACAAGTCATTGTTGGTTGTGCCCTATGCAACATGGAATTTTTCTATGAGGTGAACTAGAAAACAAAATGGAAGTTTCTTCTCCTCTAATTTTTTTCCCTTTTACTGCATTGGAATTAAGGAGTTAGTTGCTCCCATTTTGTGCTTTTACCCTTATTCTCATCTTATTCTGTGCACAAATTTTCGGTTGCCTGGACCATCTATCGGAACAGCAAAGAAGATGCATATCTAGAAATTTGGTTGGATATTTGAGTTGATCATTGAATCTAACAAATTACTCCCTCCATTGTCCTTTTCACTTACAGACATTTCGGAGCGTGCACCGTCCAAATCACTATCATTTTCTTCAGCATTGCCAGCATTTTTGTATCCATCAATTCTTTCTTGAAGATTAGTCAAGGTTTGCTGCATATTTTCAGTGACCATGTGCGTAGCTGTGCTCGAAAAAATGTGCTGCCCCGCTATGGAATTTGCATGCTGCAGTTCTATTTCTTTCTTCCTCTCAAGAGCTAACAGTTCCAATCTAAAATTCATTTCCCAAATTGATGTCTGCATTAATGTATACTTATTTTTGTTTCAATAAAATTAAAATTTATTTATTGGAAAAATAGAAAGCTACATATGTATGTTAAGTACCTGAAAATATAGCAGATTGGTAACCTCATCTCAGGTTAATGAGGTAGACCGTAGACCTATCCAGTTTTGATTGAACCGCGGAATAAATAGGTATAGGAAAATCTGGAATAGGCAGGCATAAGTAAATTGTTGGTTATGGAAAAAGAAGAAGAACAATGCTTATATGTTACTCATAAGATATCCTCAGAAAGCATCTCAAATGGTGCTATATATCTAATTTCCACTAAACAATACCTGAAAAGAATGGAATTCTAGGACTTTCCAGATCCATAGCCAGAGCCATAGGAGAACGAGACAAATCCAAATCCCATTGTGCACAACACAATTCCGGCAAGAACTCCAGACCGACCGATGACAACTCCAGGTAGCGCAATTAGTTCGACAACGATAATAATGTTTTGTATCTGAATGCAAGAAATAAAGAGGAAGATGATAATAATGTTCTGTTTTCAATGAAGAAAAGTTTGTGCCTCATTTCCAGATCAGTTTCAGCTAGGCATTATTGTTCAGTTCGAGAAATGTATAATTAAAAATAGGGTGCTACCAGATTTACACTTCTGGCTACCAAAACTAAAAGCACATTAAATACTAGTCACCATCTAAATTAATAACCGAAAAATAGAGAGGCCACCAGCACCTTCCTCTACCTGAATGCTTCCTTCCCCACTTACATCATGCATTATGTGTTTTTGAGTCATTTGATCGAACATCTTGCATCATATTATCACAACCATCATGTTTATCGTCTAATTTATCATCACTCATGAGACGACCCGAACTTCCCCGGTAAGGAAAGCACAGATAGAATTGAGGACAAGAAAAAATAGAACGCAGACGGAAGAACATTTCATTGTTATTACAACAATTCCATCGGATACAAGAATATACAGAGTATAAATGAATAAATTACATTCAATAAATATCAGAGATTACAATAAATTACATAGCAGCGGAAAAATATACAAAACACAACTGAAAGTGATACACGGATACAGAGCTTTCCGAGCATCGTTCCAGCTGTAAATCAGGATCCTGTGGATATAAATCTGCAAAACCAAAACTAGTAGTTGCCCGTGTGGAAAATAGGGGCACCCAGAGTTTAGGTTAAAACAATAAACTCCAGGTCAGTCATGTGACTGGTGTGAGAACTAAAACAGTTATTAATATTGGTTTTAAAGTTTGGTAAATCAAGGGACCACGCCGTATAACACGGAACGGGTTTCCTCCCAAGAATACCATTGCATAGAACAAACAGCGCAATGCTATATAAAGAAAAATGAAGCTGTTATAAGACCCAGGTCCCATCACACAATGCAACGCAAGCCGGAGGATAGGGTTTTTACCTTATACACCCAAAGCATGCTTGATACGTTTAAAACACATTATTTGATACTATTATAGGTGTATAGTGTCAAAACAATTTCAATCATAAATATCAACCATAGGCGGCATGAATGACCCATAACACTATGTCGCCATACTAGGTTCTACAAATAAAACCGAAACACACGTATTGGAAATTGGATTCCATCATGAGTCGAGGCAAGGGGCAAGCTCCTCTCCGCGTTCGAGACACTCTAGCAAATGCCTCAGGACCCCACTATGATCCTTGGATCTTCAGGGCCAGTCCTCTCTTACTTTTGAGGATTGGTTATTCATGAACACACGTTTCCCGGTCCTTACAGACCTATATCCGAGGCGCCTCGCATTCCAACAACCACACAGGTGAAAAGTATATAAATGTCAGGGCTGGTAGGTCACTGACACCACCCTAGCTAGAAAGAAACGTCGTGCTCTCCCTGCAGTCACTATCCCATTTTTGACTCATACCGAGGTGTGAAGCTTGCGAATTCACGTTATACACAAAGCTGCGCCACACAGGACATGCTTTGATCATCAACCACAAGACTTTGCTTTTCAACAGAAGCCTTGATCAATTACCACTTACGCGTGCCACACTGGCAATTCACTCCATGCGACTGATGTCCATCGATATACAACCTCTGAGCTCGTACGTCTCAGAGAAGGGCGTTAAGCAAGAGAATAAATTCTCCACCGCCAAACAGATGTATATTTAATAGAGATCAATCAACACAGAATAAAATCCAATGTCAGACACACAATCCATTTACAAGTTCGTTCTAGGTCTGAACGAAACCGGAGGCACTTTCCTCGCATATCCATCGATCTCCAAGTACGTCTGGACGATCACCAACTGTTTCCCTCATCTTGGGTGTACAGCCCAATCGAGATCATCAGTAATCACCCAAACGATGTGAAGACTTCCGGTCTTCAACCACCGTATTCATCTTCGATATCTCGTCGAATCGGTTATTCACAATGGGTATAACCCGGTCTTTCTGAATAACCCACGTATATAATAAACAAACGTTACACAAACACAACGAACGCCTCATTCCAATTCAGAATGTTCTTTTATTCACAAAAACACATCCTTAGGGAAAGGTTCCTATTAATTTTATCCAAGATAAATTCTTCTAAATTTATTCTATAATCTTCCTTTGGATATCATTTCTAACTAGTCGGGATTAGCGAACCACACCGAAGTAATTATTTATTTTATTTCTCAATCCCAACCTATATATCCCATGGAGCAAAACTGGCAATACCCCATACCTAACACCATAGTGTTATCGGTAAAATTAATTACCATTTCACGCTCAAATCTAATTAAAGATTTAACTATTGCTTTAGAGCAAAACTGGTGGTACTCCATTCTCGATCACCTTTCATATTTGATAATTTAAATTATCAATTCACATTTCAATCTAATTAAAGATTCATTAAAACTCCACTTAGTTTTAGTCTTTTCAAAAATCAATATCCTGTCTTTAACTGGGTTAAAGAACCAATGTCATCTAAAACACGATTCATGACAAACCCAAATCATATTTGATATTAAATACAAGGCTCTGAATAGAAAATATATCGGCTTATATTCAATATCAAATTTTGAAACCAACATATATCGTATTGGAAATAATGATATAAAATATATCTTTCAAATTCCCGTAACAATATCTGTATAGTCACGAAATCCAACATCGAAATATTCCGAAGATAATTTCGATTCAACTCGAGTCCAATCCACGTATTGGAAATATTGATTATTTTTAAAATCACTTCCAAATTCAATTTATTTATTTTAAAAATAAATTGATTTTAATTCTAGTTCAAAACTAGTTCATTTCGATAAAAATCTATTTTTATCTTTTCAAATATGGAATTTTTCATCCCAGTTCTTTCCAATTCACATATTATGATTTTACACAAATTATCAATATTTTTAATAATTTTATCAAGGCCCGTACAGTCGATTTCCATCAACGGCCATCGAACTGCACTTACAGCGACCTTTTCTGAAATTGATTTGGACATAATTCCAAATCCAACCGTTAGATTTCAAATTTGTAATATTCATTGGAAAGCTCTTTTCGATACGAACCCAACGGTTCCGGTTTTAGGAGAATCCGACTGTTGGATCTCCCGCAACGTCAATTCGAAGTCAATGGTCGAAATTCGCGAACTGCCGCGGCGCGTTCTATTCAGGCCATTATATAATATATATATATATTATATATATTTCGTCGGTTTCCTTTTTAAAACCAATTTTATAAATAGTTCTAAATTCATTTCAAAAACAATTTCAACTTCATCTTCAGTCTCAAATCGATTTGATTTCAATTCAATTCGAATTCATTTCAATTTTTATTTAATTCGAATTCAAATTCATTTCAATTCAAATTCTAATTCGTTTTAATTCAATTCAAATTCTAATTCGTTTTATTTCAATTCAATTTGAATTTACCTTCTATTTACTTCAATTCGAATTCATTTCAAATTGATTTCAATTCAATTTCAGTTCGTTTTAAATTTCATTCAAAACGATTTCAATTCGTTTTTAACTCAATTTCAATTTAATTCAATTTGAATTCATTTCTATTTAATTCGAATTCAAATTCACTTTCTATTCAATTTGAATTGAAATTCACTTTCTATTCAATTCGAATCGAATTCATTTTCTATTCGATTCGAATTCATTTCAAGTTGAGTCAATAAATTTTCAATTTGAATTTTAATCTAATTTAATTTGAATTTCATTTCAAAATATTAAATTTTGAAATCACTTTTCAATATTCATTGTAAAACGAATAAAATCGATATAAATATCGTTCACGCCAAAATAGCGCAACTCTAATCAACACGGCTTTATATATTTCAATAATTCGTTATTTTATTCAACCAATGAATATTCATTCTATTCAACACATGAATCTATGTTTCTTTCAACACACGACTATTTTTGTTATGTAAAATATTTTATAAAATCATGGTATCTATCTTTTTATTTTTAATTAGACTCCCCCTTGAAGTAGTTCTAATTTTAAATATGATAAAGATGTAAATTTTATTGTATAAAATATTTTACTCAACACATCAATAGTTTCAACTTATGAACATCGTCAACACATGACTATTTTTATATTCAACACATGAATCTTCTTTTATAATATTCATTATTTTCCCGATTGGAATGAGGCCCAATCAATCACCATATAACGTTAATTATATGGATTCCATACAACACATGTATATAATAGCAATGATAAACAATCAACCATCATCCAAAGTGCACCACACAACTGCATAAGCATCAAATATAAATAATCGACGCTCACACAGTCTGTCGACCAATCGATCGACATACAATTAAATAATTGGGATTAGTGTACCCAAATATCATCCCAACACCCGTGTGGGGTTTCAAATCAACAAACACAGATTTTTATTTGTGCAGTTGGGCGATGTGTGAAATTTATCATCCCAATCAATATCAGTCAAATCAGTGTATATAAACAAATCGGCCGATTTGTTTATAAATATTTATTTATTCACATTCACGTTAAAAATTATATTTTTAACGATAAGATATTATTATCTATATAAATATTTTATTTTCTTTCAACACATGAATATAATTCATTATTTATTTCACATCAATTTCACAAACAAATTTCATAACACACCAATCAAACAAACAAGCCATCCATGGTCTGTGGATGACGGGTGTCGGGTGCTGCTAAGCACCGTCTGCATCCTAGTATATATATAACTAGAAAAAGAAATTTAAAGTGAGAAGTTCTCACCGATTGCTATCCCAATTCCACGACTCTTCCTATGTAGAAATCTTCGTCGTTCTCGCCCTTTGTCACTTTCGTTGCCCGTAGCCACAACATATATAAAAATCGAATTTTTACTTCGCTATTCAATATATAAAAATCTTATTTTTACTTCGCTATTCAATATATAAAAATCGAATTTTTACAACGCTATTATATATAAAGATTTCGCCTTTTCATTTCAAAAAAAATCTAATCTTTTCAATTTTGAAAATCTAATCTTTTCTATTTTAAAAATCTAATCTTTTCTATTTTAAAAATCATATCTTTTCTAATTTAAAAATCATATCTTTTCTATTTTAAAAATCAGATCTTTTCTATTTTAAAAATCATATCTTTTCTATTTTAAAAATGTCGTCTTTCACTACATAAAAATATTGCCTTTTTATATCCCACCATATAAAGATCACATTTTTATCGTCTATATAATATGAAAATTATATTTTCTACCTTTGCATACGATAAAAATTATATTTTGAACTCTCTACAATATAAAAGATCATACTTTTATCCTCCTACAATATAAAATTTCAGATTTTTAATTGCTAAAATTAATTAAACAAAACAAAACAAAATAAATAGAGGGCTTACTTTGCTTTAAGGAAGAGGAGGGGGGTGTCTGCGTTCGGTGGAGGGCTGTCGGCGAGGCCAGCAGGAGTGGAGGAGGTCGGGGCAAGGCTCGGAAGGGGGGGGGGGGTGTGGAGGTTGCGCGCAGGGGGGGGGGGGGGCTTCGACGAAGAAGATGGAGGGGGGGTATCGGTTGCGGTGCCCAAAGGGGGGGGGGCTGTGTCGCGTTGATCGAAGAGTAGGGGGGGGGGGTCTGCGAGGCCTAGGTGGAAGGGGGGTTCGGAGGTGGCGCCCCACCTCTGAGGCAGCGGCGATCGATCAGGGGGGCGGCGGCGGGTCCCCCGCCCCGTCGTTCTCTTTTTCCTTTTTCTTTAATTTCATTTTTGAGTGAATGAATAAGGGGGGGGGGGGCAGAGAGAGATAATGGAGAGGAGAGAGGAAAGGAAGGTTTTATTTTATTTATTTTATTATTTTATTTCAAAAAGTTGACTTTTACATACGACCTCTAAACGAGGCCTACCGCCTGTCGTCCATAGCTAATTACCCCCATTTCGAACACAATGGTATATATTTCGTAGGCTGATTCGATCGTTACAATCAGTTTTCGTCAAAATCAACATATAACTCTATATATTGAATTTGAACGCGCATTTCAATTTACCGGGGTCCCATACTAACTAGAAAAATTCCAGAAAAATATTTTCTACCTTCGTATTGATGATACGGTCCTAACAAAACTAGTTTCGTCGAATTCTGAGACCATTGGAAAAATGGCCATTTTCCAGTCGATTAAAATCAACTGAAACTGGTCAAACGCATTTTCCTTTGCGACACTCACATATTGATTCGAAAAATTATGAAATTTGGAATCTAGCAATAATTTGACATCATGGACCCAACAAAAGTAGTTTCGTCGAAATCCGAGGTCGTTTGCAAAATTCCCATTTTTAAGGGCCTGAATTCCATAGCGACTATTCAGAATTTTCAACTGGACATATCTTTTGATTCCCGCTATGAAATTTCTATTTTCCGGATTCGTTGGAAAGATATAATCAATTAGATCCTATTAATTTTGGTTTCACTAAAATCCGGATTTTTTTGCACCATGTATGTTCAATTGAAGTTTGAAATTGAATTATCGAACTACCGCGCCATTTTCAATTCTATTTATAATTATATATAAATATTTATATTCTAACGATGACGTATACAATATATACGTCGAATTCTATTCAAAATAAATTTTCTCGTCGATATTATTTAAAATATTCCATTTTAAATGTTCAAAATTCGCTAAAATTGCCAAAATAAAAATTTTAAACTGGCCCAGATTTCCGGGTTGTTACAACTCAATTGCTACATCTATCAAACAACAAAAAAATTAATGTATCAATTTTTAAAAGAAGACACGTAAGTTATACGGATAAATACGCTATACATCAAAATTTATATTGTCATTCTCTATTACAACATCGTCAAATTTAATGTCCTCCAAGCTTGAAATTTCCAACGATGCGGAAAAAATATCCTAAAACGCAATAGAAAACCCTACCATTAAAAAAACTCTAATAATATGTTCTGTAACATGATAGAAAATAATAATCTAGCCTGTTTTTTCTCTTCATCTTCCATCTATAATTGGCACAAAAGAATATTTGCTTTTGTTAAATGTTAGGGTTTAGGGTTTGAAATTGTAGAGAAGTGCGTGTTTTTCTTAGGAGAATTACGGTGGTGAATAACGAGTGAAAAAATAATATAGTGTGGAGCTAAGGGCACCCCAATATCCTCTTCCTAATACCGTAGTTAAAAAAATAAAACTCATTAAATTTTGTATGTTTCCTAATACTACATTACCTTTCCATTCTAATCACTCACTCAACCAGTATTTGCTGAACTAATCACATAGTCAGCCCTAATCTGAAAACCCTAATAAACAACAATTGCTGTCCACTTCATATTTCTTGCGGGAAAGTTCAAATTTTTACTGTTTAAAGCCCTAAACTTACTTGATTGAGTTGACTGAAGTTGAGACAACTATGTGTCTGCATCTTTCTTCTTTCTCGTCATTGCTGCGGCGTCGAACAATTTATCGTTGATTGATCGATTGAAGAACTAGGGTTTCAGAATGAAATGAAAAAGAAACAAATAAGATACGAGAGGAAAATAAGTTAACAGTGGTGTGGTAGCCCCTATTTTTTAGGTGAGGTATTAAGAAGAGTGTAATGATAATTCTTGTGGTATTTTTTAGCAGCGGTAATAGAAAGAGTAAATTGGGGTGTCCTTAGCACCACACATAATATATGATGGCCAAAAGAATATAAAAAATCATTTGTATTAAATTTAGAAATATGGCTGGAATTGTAAACCGGCGTGTGAATAGTAGCACCCTAAAAATATCTATTGCTGTAAATACTATTACGTTTGTCATTAATTTTAAAAGGATCAATATGAACATAAAAATATCAGATTTTACTTATTCAAATGATGTTGTGATAAAAAGTAGTTCAATAATGTTATCAATATGAGAAACTGATGTCAAAAGATATATAACTATAACAAGGCCTCTATTCATTGAAATCTTTATGACAGTATATAATAAATGATTCTTTGATATCCTACATAACCAAACGTCCATGGCGCTCCCATATCAATGCTATCCGATCTTTGTTACATTCAGATATATTCATCCATTTTCAGTAACTAGTTGCTCTGAGTCGTACGCAACTATGACATTTAACAACTTGACACAAGTTGTATGCATTAATGCAAATGCAAAAAATGTAACTAAATTGATATACAAAATCAAAACCTTGGGATAAATGTAATCATCTTTGATGGTACGATCAGTCTAGCCATAAAAAGTGAAATTCTTTTCCAACAATCCTCCCGTCTGCCAAAATCTCCAGCTTTGTTCCTTTCCATAGTCGCTGCCCATTCGAAAAAATAAAACACTAATCAAGGGAAAAAAGGAACTCGATTTTTTGTAGAAATATAAAAAGAAATGGTGACTGGCAACCGTTCGTCTAAAGCTCCACATTTCAACTTAACGATATTTTGCTGGTTTGACTCAGTTTTGCTGAATGAATATTCCAACCAAACATTCTTAACACTACTGAATGTATTAAGCTATTTCATTCAGCACTCAAAAAGCACTTTTTTGCCGAAACAAACAATACCTAACTGAAATTAATTAATTACCCAACGGTGCAACTGCTATATAAAACACAATTAATCATCTTATTTAATGTCATAAATGATATATACAGATCTGAAAAAAAACCGCTTATTTTTTAAATCCTATTTTTTACGTTTTATTAAGATTTAATTTGGTATTATTTATAGAGATGCATTTTGAATTAGTAAAATAAGCTTATTTGTTGGATCCTATTATTAAACGATAGTAGGGTTTCAATAATATCTAAAGGAGCATTTTTTTTACTTCACGTGTATACCAAAAAAACATAGCACCAAAGGTATGACATATTTTTAAGTTTAAACATATCCCTTTTTCATTAAGTTTTTTTTTTCTTTCCATTATTGATTATGAAAGAACTATTTGTTAAGCAAATTTATCTTTCGGATCCTATTTTTAGGTGAGATGATCTAATCTCTTTGCGTAAAGATGCATGTTTTAAATCGTTAAAAAGGATTTATTTTTTAAATCCTATTTTTTAGCAAAACCGACCGGTTTTTAATGGTCGCAACTACTTTTCATTACAACAAATAATGATATATGAAGTACAAGAGTTATACCAATCGTCTAACTACTAAAACTGGTTTGATGTGCCAGAACACAAAATACAGAACATGAGTGAAGTAGAAATGTCTCAGCTACTATAAAACAATGACTATTTCACCTCCAGAGAGGAAGGAAGAGAACATCCCTTGCCCTCAACATGATGATATACATGACAGTAGCCCTTATAAATAAAGACAAGGTCAGGGGTATAATATACTGCATTAGTATCATAAATAACCTTCCTATCCCACGTCGGACCAGATAGCGTGCCAGCACTCACTAGTCCCTCCCCTTCATTGGTACTCAAATCAAACTCATCACCAACATAACATTAAAATAAACATCTAGCTTCAGGGATCTTATTATCCAAGTAAGTAAAATAACATTTCTCTACAGGTGAGTAATGCATCCACGAAGGTAAGTGGTGCCAAGCTCGATCTGACGTAGTCCAAAAAACAACAGGGTTTTCTGTAGGATGTAGCTCAGGAATATCAGAAACATCACTATCCTTAAACGAAGTAGCTGAGGAAGGCACAGTAGGTGGATCAATCTTTATATTAGGTTTAGAAGTAGGAGTATTTCTGAGCTTTGGTATCCATTGTAAATTTGGCTTACGAAGAGGGACTCGAACTGCAGGCGTCTCAAATACAGAGAATATGGTGGTACTAGTCTCAAACGTGTGTCCAAATGAATGACACTTAGCACAAATTTTAGGATGCCTACGATAACTAACATCTATATCTATGTCAAATCCATCAACTAGAGTGACCTTGAGCTATCAGGTAACGGCTCATAGAGAGAGAATTCAATTAGAGCTTGTGCATACTTTAAACTCTTTCTACCCACAGTGTTAGCGTCAAAGCATCGGTGTTTCCCAAACAAACTTGCCAACCAATAAATCCAATAAAAGGTTGAAGAACAGAAGGTATATTTGTTAATGTGGCCCATACCGGTATAGAAAGGATTTGCTCTCTAGCTTTACATATGTTTGTTAAGGTTAGTTGTGTGCAGCCATTAATGAGGTTTAACACAAAGTACTTCATGAGTCTTTAAATCCTATTTTTACGTTATATTAAGATTTAATTCGGTATTATTTGTAGAGATGTATTTTGAATTAGTAAAATAATCTTACTGGTTGGATCCTATTATTAAGCGATAGTGGGTTTCAATCAGAGACGGAGCTACATGTATGGGTACCTGGGCTATAGCCAGGGATCTCTTCCTCAAAATTGAACAGTAGGTATTGCATTTCAGCCCATCAACAAGCGCAAATTATAGATATCTCTTCTGCCTCTCTCCAACAAGTTCAGACAACGCACCTTTTTGCCAATTGCCACTTGCCACTTGCATGCCTTATCGTCTAAATCTTAGATTTCGATTATCAATCGTAAATCGACTTCGCTCTCATCTCGCCCGCTACGTTTTTGTCTGGAGATGGCTGATTTGGCGTACTCTGGCATATGTCTAGACATGGACCAAATCAAAGTGCAATTGTCAATTTTGTCTGAGAAACCTACGGATGCGGTGTCTTCGTATGCTATTTCATCTTCTATCCTAGAGGCTATGGAGAAAGACTACGAAGAAATTAGGAAGATAGATTGATCTAATGGAGAGATTTTAGAGAAATCGTGAAAACTGATTTGATGTAAGTAGTCCAATAATTCTGATAATTTGTCA
>JASFAX010006891.1:0-29307 GCA_030737875.1 Allium sativum
TAGAAAAACAAGCCTTTAATGCAAGCTAAGGAGGATCATACAAGCCTAAATATGCTTGTATGCATGGAAAATCACTTAGGAATTAATTTAGGAATTGTATGAAGAGGGTGGAGGCCATGAGAGTTTTGATTTTGGCATAGTTTAGTTGCTAGGATGAATAATTAGGTTTTAGGGTAGGATTAGGGTTGTATTTATAGAAGATTAGAGTGTTTTTAGCCCTAGGATTAACCCTAGGTTAGTTTTGGCCCGTCAGATCTCGGAATCCTCTAGAACCAAGCCCCAAGACCCAGCCCAAATCAAAAATGGTGCACCAGGCTAGACTGCCTGGGCACCCCCTGTCGACAGGGCTGTCGACAGGGCAGTCGACATGCCTAGACCCCTGTCGACAGGCCTGTCGACATGGGGTCCTGGGCGGGATTTTTCCCGCCTTGGCCCAGCTGGCCCAAACCCTTGTTTCTAATTTTAAATTTAAATCTGTTTTTACTTAGAAATTTTCTGCAAACTTCAATGGGCCTTAACTGGGTCATACGGACTCCGATTTTCGAAAACTCGGACTCTATTTCGCGTATTTTTCCGAGACGAACGCAATGGCATAGCCCGTTTCCCTTGATTCAGATTTTAGAATTAAATTCTGCCTCAATTTACATTATTACAGGTTATTGAAAATACGGGTTGTTACATTCTCCCCTCCTTAAAGGATTTCGTCCCCGAAATCTTCAAGTTAGGAAGAACGTATCCTACCATCCAATCATCCATCTACTCAAAGCATCATCCACGAGCAATCATTGTCCTTACAAGATTCTAAATGCTGGATGAACATATGCAAAAGTGTGTGTATATGTACTTACCTAATGCAAAAATCAGGCGGTTACTGATACAGTAAACCTCCTTAATGCATATGTATGTAAATCAGGCGGTTACTGATACAGTAAACCTCCTTAATGCATATGTATGTCAGTGAAATGAATCCATATGTATGCAAATTCCTAACATAATGTATAATATCTACATGCGTGCTCAATCATACATCCATATGCAACATCCATGTGATAGCATACAAATTTCATCCAAGAATAAGCATAAACACTCATGCACATGCAATATGAGGAGTGTGTGAGCCGATCTAGTGCCTAATCGTGTATAATGCATCCACGAGCAACCACTTGCAAACACTTGCAACCACTTGCAACCATCAAGCATAACATGTTTCAAATACATGTTTCATCCAAAGGGTTTCTACCTAAGGTTCTCATGACAAGATAAACACGATAAACTAGATAAACTCCTTTTTGGATTGCAAGAAATCCATTCAAACTTTGACATATAGTACTAACCGATGAGTCTTAACCCCCTTATGGAGTTTACAACAGAAATAAGATCGAGAATGGGATCGAGAGGATATATATATACAAAAGATAACTTGCAAGCAAGCTCCACAGGAAAATAAGGATCAAAGATGCACTCTTAAAGAGAGATATGATGCGCGTATCTAGTCTTCACTCTTCTTAGTCACGTTTCCTTGAGCTTAACTCCACTGTGCTTTGACTGTCTTTTCACTTCATGATTCCTTGGCTTCCTAACTCCTATTTCCCAAATTCGAGTTGGAAGTCATTTCATTATCGCCTCTCGTCTTTCTTTTCCACTTATTCTTCTTTCTATATACTTGGCTTAAACCCACTATAACCTCATGATCTCATGCCAGCTCTCCAAAATTCACTAGTGAATCCTGGATCTCGTCTACTTACTATAAAGTATTCCATGCAGCAGAACTTTTCTTGAAAATACCAATCCACGTTGCCAATTGCCCTATAAACGTGCTTTTCTATAACTCATGCTTAATCGAAATGAACCATCTGCCTATGAGTGATAGGCCATACCTAGATTCAGTTGCCTACCCATGGCTTCCTGTAGGCTATTTCAAAACTGGCCAACTTCTTGAGGGTAAACCGCTGTTAACCATGATGTAGTCCTCTCGCTCTGAAATGAGCACTCTTCGTGAGTCTACCTATTATGGTCCACCTACCCGTATTCCCCTTTCTTTGATCTAGGTAATCTATCCTTAAAATCTATCGAGATGTTTTCACACTTCCCCTGCGGAACCCCCGATAGAGGTAATGGCCCACTGGGCTTCTATGACTTGGCCTTAACTTGGTGGCACAACATGCATTCCGAGACCAACTCGGCCACCTCCTCGAGTGATGCGCATCTGTAAGAACCTTCTTTACCAAGTCTTCCACTCGAGGAACACATAATCTCTCATCGTGCCTTAGTCATCCCTTGTCATCTATAATATTTCTAGTGAGGTGACTTAACATCTCGCCTCGAACCGACTGGTCCATGTTCTTGACCAACTGCGGATCTTCTTCCTGCGAAACCCCCTTCTTGATCCAGAAGAGTAAGTCTAAGCTCCGGGAATGCTAGCTAACTAGCCAAACGGAGGAGGCTTCTCACTTCATTTGCCCTCCTCAGAGTTTTCCGGTCTTAAATCGCAATTACTTTAGCGGAACCCACCACTAAGCCTTTCTTAGGAACTATGTGCCCAAGAAATCCAATTTCTTTCCTCCAAAGTGACATTTGGAGAACTTGACCTTCCACTAGTGGCTCTAAGCGTATCCATCTCCTCCTTGAGATGTATAGCATGCTCTTCCTCGCTCTTTTGAGGAGATCAAAATATCGTTTATGACGACCATGACAAACTTGTTCAAGGACTCCCTAAACACCCTACCCATCCAGTTTACGTAATATGCGGGTGCATTAGTCAAACCAAATAGTATGACTAGCCATTCTAAAACCCATCTAGAGTCCTAAACGCAATCTTGTCAATTCCATCCTCAGTCATCCTAAGCTGATGGAATACGGTAGCTAGATCAAAAGAAAACGGATGCTCCTACCAGCTGATCAAACAAATCATCGATCCTTGGTAACGGTTGTCTATTCTTCTCACGATAATCAACACACAAGCGAAGCAAACTGTCCACATTAGTAACGAATGCTACTGGAGCACCCTACTCGAGAATACTTCGTCTCAGGAAGTTCTTCTCAAGCAACTCCTTGACTTGCTTTCTTAACTCTCATCTCGTGAGGTCATGTGCCTAACCGGCCACGAAATTGGCTTGGTATTACCAACCAGATAATGCGGAAATCTATCCCACGTCTAAGGGTAACCCCTTCACTTCCCCCAAGATATCAGGATATTCTCGGACCATCCTCAAAGATTTCAAACTATCGATAGGCGAGTTGAGGGATTCAAGATAACATAACATGACGGGACCCATAGGGTTGCTAGAAATTACTAGGGTATTACCGAGGCGAGTCATGAGCCTCACAACCCTATATACAAAAACCCAGAATGGCTCCAAAACAGGACAACCATTCCATGCCCAAAACCAACCCATATCCCCCGAAACCGAGAATATATACATCCCACGAGAATTCTATACTCAAGATAGAAACTTTTCAAATCCACTCAGACCACAGACAAACGGGCAGAACCCCCAATTGGATTTGAAACACATACGGGATCATCAACCAGACTAGTACTTAGGTGCAAAACTTTCAACTAGATCAGATGAAATAAAACTATGCGATATGCCAGAATCGAACAAAGTTCAAACAGGGAAAATCAGAAAATGTAAACCAGATTTTCAACCGAAACACTACCTCTATCATAAGCTGGAAGAACGGTGTTGAGGGGATGAACTCGCCCTCCAGATAGTCCTGCACACTGAGTCTGACCTTGCCCTTGTTTCCTCGGGCAATCTTTGCTGAAATGTCCAAACTCACCACAATGAAAGCATTCGCCCCGCTTTCTCTTCTTCTTCCTACATTCCCTGGCCATATGTCCAACTTTACCACAGAAGTTGCATTTCCTACTCCCTCTAGGCTGGCCCTTGCGGTTGTGGTTATTCTTCCCCCGTTTCTCGGAATTTACTTTCTTGCCTTGAGACTCATTCGCCTTGACCTCTTTCTTGTCATTGCTACCTTCTTCTTGAAGTAGGGCCAAATTCACCAAATTCTCGAAAGTCGCCCCCAAGGGTATATGAGACATGGCCAAACCATGTAATGGCTCGTTTAATCCTAGAGTAAAGTGTAGGGCCTTCTTCTGAGCCGTATTAACCAAGTCTAAATCGACACGAGTCAGTTGATTAAACTTATCTATGTATTCCCTAATAGTCATGTCCCCTTGCTTTAGTAATAAGAACCTTAGTCCAAACCTTCCTCTAAAGTCATCCCAAGTCTCAATTGGCCTGGTTGCGGTGGTGACTACCCACCAACGTGCAGCTTCTTCCTTTAGCAACCATACTGCTAATAAAACTTTCCTGCGGTCACCTATATCAAAGGTGGCTAAAAGATCTTCGGTCTCTTTCAACCAATTCCCTGCTTCTACAAAAGTCTCTGTTCCACTAAAATCCTTGCCACCCATCATCTTAAAGTTCTTACAAGTTTCCGCAAAATCTGCTTGTGGAGGCTGAGGGAGAAGAGGAACATCAGCTACGGAAGGAGGAGGAGGAACAGCGGCCTCGACTGGGGAGACAGTATGAGGGACATCCGGGACCGGTGCCGTAACTTCCAAGTACCGACGAAACCAATCGGGTATCGTTACTCCTTCGGGCAAGATGAGATTATCAGACATGCTGGAAACGAAAAGAAAAGAGTTCAAACGAGGGATCAAAGGACAGTGCTAATGGCTTTTTGGGGAATAGCCTTTTAAAAATAACTAGACTTTTCTTTGGAAAATACTTAATACTTGGTTTTGAAAATAGTTTTTCAAAGAGTTTTTAAAAAAAACCTCTTTATCCCTCCTCGTAAACCATATGCTCTGATACCAAATGTAACACCCCGCCTCCACTAGGGTCACTCGCAAAGGAATGCACTAGCTTTGGAGGGGTAT
Source organism: Allium sativum (assembly GCA_030737875.1). Taxonomy (NCBI): domain Eukaryota; kingdom Viridiplantae; phylum Streptophyta; class Magnoliopsida; order Asparagales; family Amaryllidaceae; genus Allium; species Allium sativum. Next base: position 4,892 of record JASFAX010006891.1, read on the forward strand.
TATTGGTAAACATGCATAATGATATAGCAAGGCAGGACATGATATATATATATGTAAATAAACAGAGTAAGTGAATAAAACAGCGGAAGATTTATAAACCATTTCAAAACACAAGTCTGGTACATCAAAATGTCACTTTCCCAAAATTACAAGTCTAGATAAATACATCATCTGATAAACTGAAAATACATAAGTACTATCCCCAAATAAGAGTGATAAACCATAGCGACTCAAGTCCAAAGCATACTTGAGCTATCCAAGGAAGCAGCTAAAATCCAAGCTAGGCTCCAGCATTCCCTCCCTGAGAACCTGGGGGGGAAACGGAAGAAAAGAGGCGAAAGAAAACAGGTCAGTCAAAAAGACTGAGTAAGCCCTGCTACGATCAGTCTATAAACTAATAAAGTTAACATCATGATGGAAACTGAGATGATCTTAGATAACAACATACTGGCATGGTAAATCAACTACAAGATAGATAGAGGTGTCATCGCATAAACATGGTTAAGTTTTGCACCGCGGTGTACTAGCAAACCAACATAACAGGTATTGATCCCCTAGCCCAAACTTTGGCCCAAATACATGAAGTGACCTTAATAAAAGGTCCAGCCCACGGTCTAGTCGATCGGCTCCCTATAAACCTAACACGTCAAGTGTTGGTGTCCATATGGCCCACATATGGTTGTAGTTAGTCTGTGCTGGGTCCACCTTTGGGTGTATCAAGCCCTCGGGTGTCAACCCCGGACACTTAAGCAATAATGCACAGCCCTAACCTACTGGTACCCGTGCCTCGAGTTTGTCCAACATCGGACTACGTGCACGTCCGTAGCCCGCCGGACCCGCACCGCTGTACCACTCGGCCATCGCCCTTTGGTCGCTTACATCAGTCCAGTAATCGTGCCCCGCCCTAGCCTAGCTTCTAGGGTTGTGAATGATACCAAACTGGGATTACTGTTAGAACAGACCACGTTGCTAGGGTTTTCTAAGAGGGTTAGGTGTGATTTAACCCTTCACTAATCCTGGATTAAACTGGTTAAGTGTAGCTTAACCCCATTCTAATCCCTTGAGCTCCCAAATGGATTAAACTAGTTAAGTGTAACCAACGGTTCACAACTTAACCACATTCTAATCCCTCGAATCCCAAATTGGTTAAGTATTAGTGGACCCTGACTTAACCCTAATCATGAGGCATTAATTAATTTAATGCACCTTAACCTCTCACATTAGACTTTGTTGCGGTTACTAGTTAAGCCGGGCGGGTCCGGGTAGCTTTACACCACAACTTGGTCTAACCTCGGGTCTTGGCACCCCATGACCAACTTCTCACATTGGGTCTTATTGTTTGTAGCCACTAGTTAAGCCGGTCGGTTCCGGGTAGAATTACGCTACAAACTCACCCCAACCTCGAGTTGGCCACTCTTATGTTTTCTAAGTGTCATGTCCACTTTATTTCAAAACATAATCACAAGCCAAACAATTACTTGGGTAGACCTAACTTAATAGGTAAATTCCCAAGGGGTAGACCTAACTTAATAGGTAAATTCCCAATCTTATATTTTCATGTATTTTAAGTCTACCCAAAACCCCAACGTCATTCTATCGCTTACATATTCGTAATAACGCATAAAGGATAGGAAGAGGGAACTTGGCATAATCATACATGATGATCTTGCATATCACAACAAACATGCATAACATGTTAGACTTGCATAACTTAGCATAGTGAACTTGCATATTAACATAAACATGCATAACATGTTAAACTTGCCTAACATGGCATAGGGAACTTGCATAAACATGCATAACTTGTCAAACATGCACAACTTGTCATTTTAAACTTGCATAACTTGTCAAACATGCACAACTTGTCAAACATGCACGACTTGTCATTTTAAACTTGCATAAGTATGCATAGCTTGTTAAACTTGCAAATCATGACTTGGTGAACTTGCATAAACATGCATAACTTGTTAAACTTGCAAACCATGACTTAGTAAACTTGCATAAACATGCATAACTTGTTAAACTTGCAAACCATGGCTTAGTACACTTGCATAAACATGCATAACTCAATAAACATACAAATCATGGCTTAGCAAACTTGCATAAACATGCATAACTCAATAAACATACAAATCATGGCTTAGCAAACTTGCATAAACATGCATAACTCAATAAACATACATAAACCCCAACTTTCATCACACATTAACTTTAGAGTTTCTAAAGTGAAGGTAAGAGGGCTTACAATGCTTATGCGGGCTCAAATAACTATAGCAAATGTAAAGAACCCCTTATGCAACTAATTAAAGCCCCCAAATGCAAGCAAACTTGATCAAGACTCCTCCTTTATGATGGCAATAGAAAAACAAGCCTTTAATGCAAGCTAAGGAGGATCATACAAGCCTAAATATGCTTGTATGCATGGAAAATCACTTAGGAATTAATTTAGGAATTGTATGAAGAGGGTGGAGGCCATGAGAGTTTTGATTTTGGCATAGTTTAGTTGCTAGGATGAATAATTAGGTTTTAGGGTAGGATTAGGGTTGTATTTATAGAAGATTAGAGTGTTTTTAGCCCTAGGATTAACCCTAGGTTAGTTTTGGCCCGTCAGATCTCGGAATCCTCTAGAACCAAGCCCCAAGACCCAGCCCAAATCAAAAATGGTGCACCAGGCTAGACTGCCTGGGCACCCCCTGTCGACAGGGCAGTCGACATGCCTAGACCCCTGTCGACAGGCCTGTCGACATGGGGTCCTGGGCGGGATTTTTCCCGCCTTGGCCCAGCTGGCCCAAACCCTTGTTTCTAATTTTAAATTTAAATCTGTTTTTACTTAGAAATTTTCTGCAAACTTCAATGGGCCTTAACTGGGTCATACGGACTCCGATTTTCGAAAACTCGGACTCTATTTCGCGTATTTTTCCGAGACGAACGCAATGGCATAGCCCGTTTCCCTTGATTCAGATTTTAGAATTAAATTCTGCCTCAATTTACATTATTACAGGTTATTGAAAATACGGGTTGTTACAACAACCTCTGCTGATTCATGTAAACACTTCCGGAGGTGCGAGACATGAAAAACATCGTGTACTCCGGCAAGCTTCTCGGGCAACTCCACTCTATAAGCCATCTGCCCGATCCTCTCTATAATAGGGAATGGTCCAACAAACCTCGGTGCTAACTTCCCAACGGCTCCAAATCGGACCACATTCCGCAAAGGAGAAACCTTCACGAAAACCATATCCCCAACATCAAACTCCAGATTAGTTCTTCGCTTATCAGCATAGGATTTCTGTCGGTCTTGGGCCGCTTTCATCCGTCTCCGAATCAACTCAATCTTCTCGGATGTATCTCTGATCATATCAGGCCCAAGTATAAGCTTATCTGTAGTCTCCCACCAACATGTAGGGGACTTGCACGGCCTCCCATATAAAGCTTCAAATGGTGCCATCCCTATGCTTGCCTGATAACTGTTATTATATGCAAACTCAACAAGAGGAAGATGGTCTTCCCAAGTACCACCAAAATCCAGAATACAAAGCCTCAACAGATCCTCGAGTACCCTATTCACCCTTTCGGTTTGACCGTCCGTCTGTGGGTGATAAGCAGTACTTAGATTCAACCTTGTGCCCATGGCTTCTTGCAAGCTATTCCAGAACTGACTTGTAAAGATTGGGTCACGGTACTGACAATACTAGAAGGGACTCCATGAAGTCTCACAATCTCACGAAGATATACGGACGCTAGCCAAGATGCGGTCCTCTTGCTCTTCACCGGAATAAAATGAGCACTCTTCGTAAGTCTATCGACAATAACCCAAATGCTCGTATTCCCTTTCCTTGACCTTGGTAGCCCATCGATAAAATCCATGGAAATACTCTCCCACTTCCAAAGTGGAACGTCTAGAGGATGCAATAGCCCACCGGGCTTCTTCGACTCGGCCTTAACTTGCTGGCAAATGATGCATCTAGAGACAAACTCTGCCACATCCTTTTTCATCCCAGGCCAAAAGAAAATAAGCTTCATATCTGTATACATCTTATCTCCGCCTGGATGTATAGTCAACTTAGAGCGATGCGCTTCCTCAAGAACTTTTCTTACTATATCTTCTACCATTGGAACACATAACCTTCCGTCTCTCCTTAGCCAACCCTTGTCATCAATAGAATATCGAGCGAGATGACTAGACGCCTCTCCTCGAATCAGCTTATCCATAATCTCAACTATCTGAGGGTCTTCTATCTGCGAAGCCCTAACTTGATCAAGAAGGGTAGGTCTGAGTTCCAGAGATGCTAAAGAACCGGTCATCGACTCAATCGCCAAAGAGAAATCAAAGGTTGCCACATACTCTAAATTCTTCATCTCAACGAATAGGGGACTTAGGGTCAACCTTCTTCTACTCAATGCATCAGCTACCACATTCCCCTTGCCAGGGGTATAAGCTATCTCAAAATCATAGGACGCCAAGAATTCCATCCATCTTTGTTGCCTCAGATTCAGATCCTTCTGGGAAAAGAGATACTTCAATGACTTGTGATCGGTATAAAGCTCAAATCTTTCTCCCAGAAGATAATGGCGCCAAGCCTTGAGTGCATATACTATTGCTGCCAACTCTAAGTCATGAGTGGGATAATTCTTCTCATGCACTTTGAGTTGTCTACCGCCAAAGCATATCACTCTTCCTTCTTGCATCAGAACAGCTCCTAACCCCGTGCCACATGCATCGGTGTATACTGTAAATAACTTCCCTCCATCGGGCAAAGCTAGAACTGGTGCTGATGTAAGAGCTCTCTTGAGCTTCTGAAAAGCAAGCTCGCATTCTATGCTCCAAGCAAAAACTAAATTCTTCTTCGTCAATTTAGTAAGAGGAGCAGAAATCTTCGCGAAGTCCTTGATGAACTTCCGGTAAAACCCCGCAAGACCTAGAAAACTTCTCACTTCGGTTGCATTCCTTGGAGTCTTCCAATCCTGAACTGCAACCACCTTAGCGGGATCCACCGCTAAGCCTTGCTTAGACACTATATGCCCAAGGAATCTAACTTCCCTTCTCCAAAAGTGACACTTGGAGAACTTGGCCTTCAACTGATGCGCTCTAAGCGTATCCATCACCTCCACGAGATGCCTTGCGTGCTCTTCCTCATCCTTAGAGAAGATCAGAATATCATCTACGAAGACCACGACAAACTTGTTCAAGAACACCATGAACACCCTACTCATCAAGTCCACGAAATATGCGGGTGCATTAGTCAAGCCGAACGGCATGACAAGCCATTCGAAGAATCCATCTGGAGTTCTGAACGCAGTCTTGTCTATACTATCCTCAGCTACCCTGAGCTGATGGAATCCAGTAGCAAGATCCAGCTGAGAGAAAACAGAAGCACCAACAAGCTGGTCAAAGAGATCATCAATCCTCGGTAACGGGTGTCTGTTCTTCTTAGTCAGCTTATTCAACTCTCGATAGTCAACACAAAGTCGAAGAGAACCATCTGCCTTGGTAGCAAATACCACAGGCGCTCCCCATTCAGATATACTTCGTCTAATGAAGTTCTTCTCAAGCAACTCCTTTACTTGCTTACTTAGCTCCCGCCTTTCCCGCGGAGCCATGTGCCGAACGGGCAAAGAAACCGGCTTTGCATTATCCACCAGATAAATGCGGAAATCAATCTCTCGCTTAGGGGGCAGCCCCCTAACTTCATCGAAAACATCCGGATACTCTCGAACCACACTTACAGACTGAAGAGTCTCCATTGACGAGTCGAGTGATTCAAGATAGCACAACATGACGGGACCTCTCGGATCACAAGAAATCTCTAGGGTGTTCCCGAGGCAAGTCACGAGCCTCACAACCCTATGCTCACAATCAAGGATGGCTCCATATCTGGACAACCAATCCATGCCCAATATCAATCCGTATCCCCTGAAACCAAGAACATAAGCACTGCACAAGAACTCTACACTCAGTATAGAGATCCTCAAATCCCCACATATCATAGACAAATGGGCGGAACCCCCAATAGGATTTGAGACACAGACGGGATCATCTACCAAGCTAGTACTAAGGTGCAAACTATCAACAAGATCAGATGAGATAAAGCTATGCGATGTACCAGAATCAAACAAGGTACGAACTGGAAAATCAGAAATATATACAAGGCTCTCAACAGAAATACTACCTCGATCGGGAACTGGAGCGGTATTGAGAGCATGAACTTGCCCTCCTGAAGGTCCAGCACGCTGAGTCTGACCCTGGCCTTGCCCTCGCTTCTTCAGGCAATCCTTACTGAAATGTCCAGTCTCACCGCAGAAAAAGCATTCACCATTCTTCCTTTTCCTCTTCTTACAATCCTTGATAAGATGCCCAGCTGAACCGCAATAATGGCACTTCCCCTTGGTGTTCTTGCCCTTGTTGTTATTCCCCTTGTTGCCTTGACTTTTGTTCTTGTTCTGATTGCCTTGACTGCTTTGACCACTTGGATTACCCTGATTTCCTTTTCCCTGGGAATCAGTCTTCTTGACTTGAGTATCATTCACCTTGATCTCCTTCTTGACATCTCCCTGAAGTAACGCCATATCAACCAAGCTCTCAAACGTGGCCCCATGGGGAATATGTGACATAGCCAATCCCTGCAACGGCTCATTCAACCCTCTAGCAAAACGGAGAGCCTTCTTCTGAGGAGTATTCACCATATCCAAGCCAAAACGAGCTAACTGGTTGAACTTGTTCACATATTCTTTGATAGACATATCTCCTTGCTTCAAAGTTATGAACCTCTCCATTTGCAGATTCTCCTCAGCAGAAGAGAGAAACTTAAGCATGAACCTTGCCCTGAAATCGGCCCAAGTCTCAACAGGCCTAGTACCACTGGTGACTTCCCACCAATAAGCGGCTTCATCCTTCATAAGCCAAACTGCTAACAAGATCTTCCTCTGATCGTCTAACCCAAAGATGGCAAATAAATCCTCGGTTTCTTTCAACCAATTCCTGGCCTCTACAAAAGTCTCAGTGCCTTGAAAGTTCTTGCCACCCATTGCTTTGAAATCTTTGCAAGCCTTTGCGAAGTCAGGTTGAGGATGCTGAGGGGGAGGAGGAAGAGGAACCTCAGCGACAGGGGGAGGAACATTAGCGACATGAGGAGGAACATTAGCCACTGGAGGAGGAGGAGGAATATTAACTAATGGAGGAGGAGGAGGAATATCTGCGGGGCCGGCTTCGGTCGCCCTAGCCTCCAAAAGTCTCCTATACCAAACAGGTACGTGCACTCCCTCCGGAATAGCAAAGTTATCGGCCATACTGAAAAAGAAAAAGACAGATTCAGAATGGAAAAAAACGAAGGGATTTTGCTAATGGCTTTTTGGGGAATAGCCTTTAAAATAAACTAAACTTTTCTTTGGAAAATACTTTATACTTTGTTTTGAAAATAGTTTTCCAAAAGTTTTCTAAAAACCTTTTTGTTCCTTCTCGTAAACCATATGCTCTGATACCAAATTTTAACACCCCACCTCCGCCAGTACCTCTCTTGCAAGGGCACTGACTTTGGAGGGGCGTTTGAATCAGGTAAACATGCATAATGATATATCAAGGCAGAACAAGAACATATGTATATATGTAAACAGAGTAAATAACATAGATAAAACAGCGGAAGATTTCAAACCATTTCAAAACAAGTCTGGTACAACATAATGTCAATTTTCTAAATAAACAAATCTAGATAAAACAACATCATCTGAAAACTGAAATACATAAGTGCTATCCCCAAAATAAGTGAGAACCATAGCTAGCTTCATGTAGAAAGCGTACATGAGCTGAAATCCCACAAGCAAGCAATCCAACATCCAAGCTAGGCTCCTGTATTCCCTCCCTGAGAACCTGGGGGGGGGAAACGGAAGAAAAGAGGCGAAAGAAAACAGGTCAGTCAAAAAGACTGAGTAAGCCCTACTACAATCAATGTAAACTGATAAAGCTAACTGGTATGAGCAGCAGGGATGAACATAAGGATAACAACATACTAGCATGATGATTAACTAACAAGGTAGATAAAGGTGTCATCGCATAATCAGGATTAAGGTTTTGCACCACAGGTGTACTAGCAAACTAACATGACTTGAATAAACAAGTATTGATCCCCTTGGCCCAAGCTTTGGCCCAATAACATGAAGTGACCCTCATACGAGGTCCAATAACATGAAGTGACCCTAACACGAGGTCCAACCCAAACGGTCTAGTCGATCGGCTCCCTAAGCCTAACTCGTCACGTGTTGGTGTCAATACGGCCCAAACATGATTGTAGTCGAACTGTGCCGGGTCCACCCTTCGGGTGTATCAAGCCCTAGGGTGTCAACCCCTGGACACCATGAACATGAGTGCACAGTCTCAATCTACTGGTACCCATGCATGTTTTCTCCGGCTACGGACTATGTGCACGACCATAGTCCGCCCGGAACTACACCGGCGTACCACCCTGCCGTCGTTTATTGGTCGCTTACCTCCAGCCCAGTAATCGTGCCCCCACCCTAGCCTAGTCCCTAGGGTCATGATGATACAAACTAGGGATTACTGCTGGAGTGGACCCCCATTGCTAGGATTTCTCTAGTGGGTTAAGTACGGTTTAACCCCTTTACTAACCATGGATTAACTTGGTTAAGTGTAACGATGAGTTCACGACTTAACCCCGATTAATCTACCAAGCCCAAATTGGTTAAGTATTAAATGGACCATGACTTAACCCTAATCATGAGGCATTAATTAATTAATGCACCTTAACCTCTCACATTAGACCCTGTTGCGGTTACTAGTTAAGCCGGTCGGTTCCGGGTAGCTTTACACCACAACTTGGTCTAACCTCGGGTCCAAGGTACCACATGACCAACTTCTCACATTGGGTCCTATTGTTTGTAGCAACTAGTTAAGCCGGTCGGTTCCGGGTAGGTTTACGCTACAAACTCAACCCAACCTCGAGTTGGCCACACTTATCTTTTCTAAGTGTCATGTCCACCATGTTTCCAAAACATGTTACAAATTTTCAAGCAATTGGGTAGACCTAACTTAATAGGTAAATTCCCAATGGGTAGACCTAACTTAATAGGTAAATTCCCAAGCTTATGTTTTTATGTCTTTTAAGTTTACCCAACCCCAAAAGCAATCCCATCGCTTACATATCGCAATAGCGCATAAAGGATAGAAAGAGGGAACTTGGCATAATCATGACATAAAAGTGTTGAAGCCACGAGTTCAACATGGTGGCATATGAAATGTACATATGTTCATATACTTGCATTAGGCCTCAAAAAGCATGCATAGCTTGCATATCATAGGACAACTTGCATATCAAACTTGCATTGCAGAACTTGCATATCAAACTTGCATAGCATAACTTGCATATCATATGACAACTTGCATATCAAACTTGCATAACACAACTTGCATATCAAACTTGCATAACACAACTTGCATATCAAACTTGCATAACATAACTTGCATATCATATGACAACTTGCATATCAAACTTGCATAACACAACTTGCATATCAAACTTGCATAACACAACTTGCATATCAAACTTGCATAACATAACTTGCATATCAAACTTGCATAACATAACTTGCATATCATATGACAACTTGCATATCAAACTTGCATAACACAACTTGCATATCAAACTTGCATAACATAACTTGCATATCAAACTTGCATAACATAACTTGATGAACTTGCATATCTCATCATAGTAAACTTGCATAACACATCATAGTAAACTTGCATATCATACATTTAACTTTAAAGTTTAAGTATGAAAGTAGAATAGGGCTTACAATGCTTATGCGGACTCAAATGAGTATAGCAAATGTAAGAAAACCCTTATGCAACCAATTAAACCCCAAAATGCAAGCAAAATAGATCAAAACTCTCTCTTTATGATGCAAAGATAGAAACTTGACTTGAATGCAAGCTAATGATGATCATACAAGTCTAAAAACACTTGTATGCATGGAAAATCTCATAAAAACTTGTTTAGGAATTTTATGAAGAGAGTGGAGGCCATGAGAGGATTGATTTTGCCATAGTTTAGTTGCTAGAATGAATAATGATGATTTAGGGTAGGTTAGGGTCTTATTTATAGATTAGGCAAGTGATTTAGGCCATAGGATTAAACCCTAGTTCCAATCTCAGCCCTCAAAATCGAATCTGGCCCCCAAGCTCAACACAAACCCAAAGTGGTGCACCAGGCTAAAGAGCCCGTCTGAGTCAAGTCGACAGCCCAGTCGACAAGGCTGTTGACTTGGTCTAACCAAGTCGACAGGGCTGTCGACTTGGGGTGTTCTGGCGGGATTTTTCCCGCCTGGCCCAAACTGGCCCAATTTTCCAAATTCAAGTTTGAATTTGAAATCTGTTTTTACTTTGGAATTTTCTGAAAACTTCGTTGGGCCGTAATCGGGTCATACGGACTCCGATTTTCGAAAACTCGGACTCTATTTCGCGTATTTTTCCGAGACGAACGCAATGGCACAGCCCGTTTCCCTTGATTCAGACTTTAGAATTAAATTCTGCCTCGATTTACATCATTACAGGTTATGGAAAATACGGGTTGTTACACTAGATATCATCTTCATTTGTCAGTGTATAATTTTAAAGTGAAACCAATTTTTGCTATAGAAATCAATAAGCAAATAAATCTATATCTGAAACACTATGGTCGATCTAATGAATTAATAACTGAAATTTAATAATTTGAAACCGGTTACAATTACTTACCATTTGTAAATCGAACAGAAACAATAATGTTATGCAAATCCCATCGTATGAAAGGATAAGTTTTGAGGAAATGGAATATATTCAGCTTGGGATGTTGTAAGTTGCATCCCATTATGTCAAACACCCATCTCTCTGATGTCTTGATCCTTAATATATCAAATTGAACAATAAAATTTCGATATTCGATCTACCGAAGTGCCGATGTTGGGAAATGATGCTGGAAGATATTGTAAGTTTGCGAGCGACTTCACTAACCACCCATTCCTCCAAATCTTGATCTATAGCAACGTGAGATTTGGGATTTTAACATGATTGAAGGATCTATAATAAGTAAAATTATACAAATGACCCTAATAATTTATGAAACAAAATCATCCATACCCTCATTTCAACATTTTTGTCATAAATTATAGGAATTAACTGCCCTTGATGATTAGGAGAAAGAATAATTTGCATCCAAAAAGTGCTAGAGTGAAAATTTACATTAATTATTTTTCTAAATAGTGAATGCCATGTAATTTAAAAGGATCAAAAACAAATAACAAAATGTTGAAGTTAAAATACTGATCTTGGTTTTTATGATAAGTAAACATTTTTGTCGAGTGGTACGTATTTGACTTTTTGCGTATTATATAATACTCATGGTGATAATTACAAATTTTTGGTGTGTTTCTTAGAAGGCCATTATCTATAAGATTCAGATGTAGATGAATGTATGAATGATTGATGTATTTATAAATTCACAAGGATCAAAGACAAGAGTTTATATCATATATGGCCGAGTGTAATATCCCTTTTTTACGAAGTTGTACGAGATTGTTGTATGATTAAGATATAAGAAAATTTCATTCATAGATGAAAAAATATAGTAAATTATACTTCTTATTATCTTTTTAATCATTTCCTGGTGATCCATCAAGCAGAAAAAATAACATTAATGATACTTGACATAATGCGTACATTTTTGTATCAAAAAGTTAGTAAAACCTAAAATATCAATCAAACTAGCTTTAAAAAAGCTAAAGTATTAATATATATATATGTTTATATATTCTACGAATGAAATATCAATAACTAGAGTTGATCTCATTGAAATAAATAAATAGAAAAAACAAAATAAATAACTACCCAATGTCGAGCAATAAAGTTCAGCTGGCTGAATATAAACTTTTAGCAGTAGTAATTTTCAAATTCATGTAAGTGAGTTTCATGTTTTGAGAGTGGAAAAGGACATAGATGAAAGTTAAGGGTGATTTCGTAAAAGAGATGGCATGCATAATTAATATTTCATACATTTGATAGAAACGTGCATGGCTAACTTCTGCTTTAAGATATACGTCGAACAAATTATTCTACCATTCTCTAAAGAATAGCATATCAAAATATGTGTTTTCAATGGTTTACGTACTTTCTAAGATCATGAACTTCAAAAGGTTAATGAAATACGGATTAGCATTACATTATATTTTTATTTATTGTTTTTCCACAATTAAACTTCCCAAAGGTTTCAAACAATGAATGCATTTGAAAATATATAAGCTACAATAGGATAATTTTCTTGATTCTTCCCACATATATTTCAAAAATATGGAAAGGTTAATATATTTGGAATGTACGTATGAAAATAAATAAATGTCAAATTATTAATATAAAGGATAATTAATCTTATAATAAATATAGATAATTTGGTTAATGCATGTAATAAGACATATTATTTTGGATTATGGATTGTCACTAACATAAGGAATGTATCAAATACCAAATCACCAGTATAAATTCATACGGAATTCCACTTCCACTTACACTACAATATAATGAATTTGAAAATGGATCGTTTAAAGAGCTTTCTTTTGGTAGTTATTTCAACAACAATACTAAATGATATAATAGTATTTGGTTACTATAACACATAAATTTCATCAATGGAAGAGGGTGAGAAAGAAATTCCATAAATACACATTACACAATCCGTGCTTGAAACCTTATAGGAAGAAACAGTGAAGGAAATGATGGCTTATGAAAACGCTGATAAACAACTCCAACATGGTCATGGTCCTGATCCTTTTCGGCACCACCACGACAACCACCATAAGCACTATGGTCCTGCTTCTTCTCCCCACCACCACCATCACAAGCACCCTGGTCATGCTCCTTCTCCTCAAGACACTACCATGATCTTCACAAACATCATGCACATGCTCCAGCTCCTCATGATCACCACCAAAAGCACTGTGGTCCTGCTCCTTGACCTAACCATCACCACACACACCATCGTCACCACCATCACCATATGCATCATGCTTCTGCTCCTGCACCTATACATATTGTCGCAGATGAATTGGATTATTAAGATCGATCGAGCATCCTAGATTATGAATGTATTCCTCATTTATAATGCATAATCATATCCATATGTACTATTATTGTAAAAGGTTATGTATTTAATCTTTTTTGATCCTTTGAAGCATTTGGATTTTAATAATGTTGTACAAATTGGAAAGATATACCATAAATGCTAATAAACTTACTTATAGTAAAATCCACTTTCCGATTACTGTTATTTCAAACAATATATTAACTATTTCTTACCTGAATCTTATAGTATTGTGTTTATAGCTTTGATGCTGATAGTTCAATTGTCTTTAATTAATTAAACATTATTAATCGGACCATCGCATCCGTTTGGAGGATGACGACAATATCATATAATGTATTTGGTTAACTAGTTTGATTTTTTTTGTATAATCTCTACATGAAAATATTGTTTTTATAGCAAATAGGTTTGCACTAAAACTCGCTCTGCTATTGTTTCCTTGCTTCTTTTTTTTGGGTTAACAGATGACGTCTGCTCTGCATTATTACTTAGGCTAAATTTTTGGTGGGTACTTTTCCTCCTTTATTATTCCTTCCGCTTCGCTTTTCACTTCTCTACACTAAACCTAATTTCCTCTTTCCTTATTTTTATTTGTGTCATTTACAAACTGCTGCCTCTAGTAAATTTCAATCAATTAAATTTCAAGCTAGGAGCTCGATTTTGTATTCGCTCAGTTCATATACAAGTGAGCATCGCGATGGCGTTCTCATACATGGACGTTGCGACAACTTACCATGCACGATTTTGGAGCAGTCGATCTTAGGGCATGATCTCGTCATTGGTATGGAGGCATTTTGTCGAATCAATGTAGTTGTTGTGTTTAGAAGGATTAGACAAAGTTGTAGATGGAAATAGGGAAGTGCGACGCCCTATTGGTGATTGCTCTAGTCAACCATCGTTGACTGGAGATTGGGTCGCGGTGAACTAGATGGCATCAGAGATGAAATCGAAAGTGTGGATGAGCTTGTGGAGGCAAAATGAGTGTATTGGTGTCAGTTGGAGGTGTGTTAGATGTTGTTCATGGTGGCGCGAAAGAAAGAAGGGTGAAGAGTAATGATGCATTAGAATCAAGTTTTAAATGTATTGAGTGCTTTAGTCTAGATAAACAGTCAACTGATGAATTTAGAAAAATGTTCACTTGCTCTGCTGTAAGAAAGGGAAACACCTTCTCAAAATCCCTAGGTACCACTTTTTTCAGAGGATTTACATCCGTTCATAATTATTATACTTGTACAACTTGAGTTAGGTTTTGTTAGACATATTAAATTATGTTCTCTTGACATATTTATTTAAAAGCGAAGTAGAAAAGAATAAAGAGAAAAAGAAAAGTGTAACCCTGAAGGCAACAGAAAAAAGGCTGGATATTTATAAAAGACTTTCCCCTGACAATAGCTGGGTGGCTCCTCCATCTGACTGTGAATTGCTTCAAGAAATTCACTGTTCTGATTCATGGAGGGTCCTTGTAACATGTATGTTACTTAATGTAACACATGTAGGTCAGGCAACTATACCTATTGAACATGTTATGCTGCTAAAAAATTCTTTCACACTAACATGTCATGAATACTCAATCTGCTTATTATTTTCTCTTTATGATCTGAACAAAAATCTCAACACTATGCAATTTTGTTTAATAAATAAAGACATATAATTAGATTGAGAATTTTTATGCCTGTTAATCAACTATAAAATGAGAATTTTGAATCATGATGGCTCGTCACTACAAAAATTACAGTGATTTAAGACAATGAACATTGGTCCTAATTTGAACTATTATGTCTTTATTTATCTTTAAGACTCAAGCTAAGGCAAGTAATGTCATGTGACACAAATTAATATAAATGCCATATGACACTAAGCTTCCTAAGCCGGCCTACAAATTGTTTTGGATCGTGTTTCAGACTAATCTCTTAATATTTAATATGGTTATTAGTTCCACCTATTATGGCTATTTGTAGAACATTAAGTCGGCTTTATATTTAGTCAAATATCTATATATGTATGTTTCTCGCAACAATGAAAAACAAACCCCTGAAAATAAGATAATGTGTACACTTGGTAATTAGTTGAGCTATTGATTCTCCTTATTGTGCTATGTCATACATAACTCTCCTTACATGATTATCTTCATTATCAATTGCCACGATGCATGATGAGTTGAATATTATTACCATTCTGAACTTATTTATTCCTTTTTTGGTCTAGTATGAGGTTGGAAACTTGTGCTTACATTGGTTTACAAGCCATTTTAAAGCAAACTAGTACTATTAAATTATGATTGTTCAGATTACTTGTGGTGTACACAAGCCATAATTTCTTTGGTATAACCGATGGAATCACACATTTCAGGTTGATACGGTTCTTTTTGTTAAAACTAGACGATTTAAATCTATGCTAATTATGGAAAAGATTTTAATTAATTCTTGTAATCAATTAATTATGGGCAATAAGTTGGAAAGATATGGGAGAGATATTTGATTTGATTAATCAATCAAATCTTGGTATAAGTGGCAACTTGGATGGAATGAGATGATATATTATTTGATTAGAGTAATCAATCAAATATATGTATATGGGGAAACTATCATAAATATGCAAGATTTGCATTTACACCAAATCAAGGAAATCTGTAAACTTTTTCAGGCATATCTTCAGGCAAGTGTTCATCCTTACCCTTATAAATATGGAGGCATTTCCCTATCCTTTCGAGAACAAGCCAATAGTGCTTTCTTCTTCATATCCTCAATAAGATCCATATTTATGCATAAATTATAGGGTGAGGAATATATATTGAGTGTTTTGTATTCTTCTCTTATTGTACTCCCTCTTGTGAAGAAAGAATACAAAAAGTTGTTGCGTCTCCGTGGATGTAGGATATTCATATCCGAACCATGTTAAATCTTATGTGTCTTTTATTTCTGCTTTTGTTTTTGTGAGGCTGCATAATTGACTCCTGTCCTTTTGTGTTGAGGTTCATTATTATCTAAATAGACAATACTAGATCCTGATCAAATGCGTTTCCTGCTCAAATTAACAAAATTATCACAAAAGTTTGGTATCAGAGCTAGTGTTATTGCTCCTATTTATATATCAATGTCCACTTTTAGTAAGTCGATTGGTAGATTTGCTGTCAATTATGGAGTAACTAGTTTTGACGAAAAGGGAGATTTTGGTACGTGGAAGACGAATATTGAGGCTGTATTGAAGAAGGAGAAGACTTATAAAGTTGTTTATGTGTCTGAGAAATTCAAAGATATGGATGCAGCTGATTTGGAAGAGATGGAAGATGAAGCTCTCATAACAATTCAGTTGAGTCTTTCAGATGAAGTTCTTAGAGAATTTTCTCAAAAGAAGACGGCGAAGGAACTATGGGATGCATTATCAGATGCATATCAAGACAAATCTCTCACTAATCGGATTATTCTACAACAACAATTTTATTCGTTCAAGATGAAGCCTGGAGTCGATCTTATGGAGCATGTAGATACTTTGACCACTTTAGTTATGAACCTAAAGGCAACAGATGTTGATATTACTAATGAGGCTCAAGCTGTGATCCTCCTATTTTCCTTGCCAAAGAAGTATACTAGTTTTGTAAATTCCATGATTTATAGGTGCAGTAAAATTAGCCTTTCTGATGTAAAAGATGGTCTTTATAATGAAGTGTTAAGAGGTAGATTGGCGAGCATTAACATTGATAGTGATATCGAAGGCTTATCTGTCCAGAGAGGTAGAACTCAAAGCAAGTCGAAGAAAGATAGAGGACGGAATTCTTCGAGATCTCAGTCTAAGGGCCTAAGAAATTGACTTGCCATTATTGTAAGAATCCCGGGCTCTTTATTGCTGATCGGCGCTTTCTAGGAACCAAAAAAACGCAAATTTTAAAATAAGTTCTGCAAGTGCACAGATGTGTAGTATGCATCTCGGACACAGGGAGGAAAAATTAAATCAAATTATTTATATAATTTGTTGGGTGAGCTAGACGAAATTTTGGGGTTGGGTTGGAAAACAATAAAGATTGAAACTACAATTTGATTCAGAACAAATCCAATTGAACCGACGATCAAATCACAATTATCAATTGAAATAGAAAAGCAATAAAACCTTTATTGAATTGAATACAGATCAGAATCTAATCAAATCTATATTTAATCCACAATGACCTACGAAAGCAAATAAAAAGCAGAAATTAAAATTGTAAAAATAATATAACAAACAGAGAATAACATTAGGATTAACATTGAATCAAATCAGATGGTCAATCACTAATGAAAAATAAATGAAAAAGACAAATAGTGTTGTATCAAATATAATTGTGCAGACAACACTAATTGCTAAGAAAATAAAATTGCAGAAAAATAAAAGGAAAGCTTTATTAATGGAGAAGAACAAAATACAGAATAATGAACCAAATATTTACAATGAATACAATGGGTATTTATAGGGGATGCAGTCTCCTATCTATGAGAATAATTAGGATAAGAGTGAATCTCTTGAAATAATATATTTCTTGAAATAATATATTTACAAATAAAAGAGATATGAAGATAGATTTCAGATATTACATGCAGATTTCCTCTTTCTGATTAGTGATATGTGGCAGATTGATTGGCTTTTCCTTGGCAATAATTCAATCAAATCTTCTTCTACATGGAAGTTGAAAATGAATGATTTGATTTCCATGAGAAGAATATGCCCAATTCTTCAAATCATTATTAGTCTATATATTATATGCATACATATGAATATATATATATATATATATATATATATATAACACTAGTCCATATATTCTAAAGATCAAAGGAGGCAGTGTGAATGTTCCTTTCTTCAGCAAAATGAGGGCTTGATAGGGACCAAACTTAGGTCACTTTGTCCAAGTTTTCAAGCCTTTACTAGTGTGCTACGACTTCCTTTATGATTGAAAATTTGTTGAGTAGCATTTTCTATTCAGATGATCTTTACTTGAATGAAGGAGACATTTATTGAACAACCTATGAAAACACACGAAAATACCTAAAGTAATATTTATTTAAAATAAAGATAAGATATAAGCGTAAAAATAAGCACTTTTACATGTCAATCAATTACCCCCACACTTACCCTTTACTCGTCCTCGAGCAAAAAAATATGAAAAACTAAACTAGATAGGTCACACTTTCATAGGAAACATCATTGCATTGAGCATATGCAACAAACCGTTAAACCTCTAGGTGTCCCTAGTAGGAAGAGTGGTGTCTCATAAGGGTTTTTAGCGGATACTACCCATAAAATCCAAATTCAGTATGGTGTGATTCTAATTCAACTACATAAATGCAATGGACATATGCAAATGAAAACACGACTTGCTTCATAAAAGTGATACAACAAATTAAGTTAACAATTTCTAGTCAGTTGATTTTATTTTAGATACCTCAACTTGTCACAAATTTCAACATAATTTAAGTTTTCAAATGTTATGTTCTAGTTTGGTCAGTTGGTTCGGTTGATAACATAGTGCAGCCATGAAATAAATTCTTAGTTTTCTTGTCACAGTTCGCAAAGTGGTATTCTAATTTTCTTGTGTATGACTAGTCATATCAATAAGGTTAAGAAGTTCTTGGGCATCATTGCTTATTCTCTATCTCTATAAAAATTAAAATTTATGATTAATTACATACACCTAACTTAAAAGACCAAGGTATACAACCCATGACAGATGGAAAAGAACTTGGCGGATTGTGCAGACCGACACTGACTTTGTCAACAACATGTTAGTAATCCTTAGGTGCCCAACTTATAAAATGAGACCAACATATACCGATGCTGACTTTGTCAACAACATGCCGAATAGAGCTGGGGTTTGCACACCAACGCTAGATTTACAAGCAATGTTGGATACCCTTGGTTTATTATTATTATTGTTGAAAATATAAGAACAAGGGAGAGTTAAGCGAATTCAGCTTAACATAACTTAGTTTTAAAGACTCAAAAAACCAATATAAGTATTTCAAGTTCTCCACTCATTAAATAAAGACTATAATTTAGAATAGACTTCATGGCCATCACCTAAGAATCTCCCAATGTACTAGTTAAACTATTATCGCATGTAATTCAACTTTTCATTATATTTCTTATTCGATCTTAGTTGAGAGAGAAAAATACTATCAACTGATAAACAATTGTTAATTTATTTTATTGTATCAATCTAAAATGAGTCATGTTTCAAAAAATGGCATGTTGCTACGATCTAAAATGAATGATGGTCCTATATGAAAAGAAAAGAGAATAAAATAAAAGAAAAATAAAAGGATGTAATGCAGACTCCTTCCCTCACACTTGATCAAAACAGTGTCCACACTGTAAACACGTTTTCTAAATGTGAAAGATAGCAGCCAAAGATGGATTAGATGCAAAATTATTTGTAGAATCAAATGTAGTTGAACTATATGTAAGAATGGATCATATGTACAACGATATATGTGTTTGCGATGCATGCGATGTAAAGAGTGCCACCAACTTTTTCCCCCACACTTGGTTCTAGCCCGATGAATCCCATTTCCACTATGTCTAAGCATGTTTTCTAACAAGCAAAGGTTTTTGAAAACCATATCATCTTTATACCTAGATTTATAGTCTAGTAGATAAATGTCTAGTCTCATCCTAACCTAAAGTATTCCTACAGAAATAATGTTTCCAAGATGATTCATGTGTTCCATAAATATATCAGTGTGATTGTCCAAAAATTATGATCTAATATATACTGAGTTGCAATCGTGAAATTTAATTTTTGAGTGTTTTTCAAGACTATGTGATCATATTTTTCAATTTTATTAGTTGACAACGTATTTTCGACACTGGGAATTTCAAGTTCGTTTGAAATCTCAAAATTGAAAATTTTAGACTTGGATTGGTGACTTGATTCTATTTCATCCTCATCTGGAAACTCATCCTCATACAATCCAAAAAGTTCACGCCCATTAAAATCCTTCTCCAACTTTGATTTTTTGAAAAAATCATCATCTTTATTTTGTTCAATTTCTAAAATTTCAAGTTTTTCGCAGCCTAAAAGAGAAAGATCAAAATTTGAGCTTAAATATTTTTCCTGGAAAGATTTGAAGTCCAAATCATTTATTGAATTTTGGACAACTTCATTAAGATAGTTATTCTCAATTTCCAAAGTTGATGTTCGAAAATTTTCACTTCAGTATGAATTGAATTATTTTCTGATTCAATGCCCATTTGATTTTGTTGCTCGCATTGTTCTCCAAAAGATATCATTAAACAAAGAAGTTCATCAATCTGTTTATCTAGCTTTTTGACTCTCTCTCTATGAATGTTAAGATGATATTCTTCAGAATCGTTGATTTCAGAACTCTCTTTTTGGATTCCTTGATTCTCAAAATTGTTTGAATTTTCAAAAAAATGACAATGATGTTGGAAATCATTTTGATCTTGAAAATTAGGTTTGTAACCAAAACTGTTAAAGTTAGAGGGAAAATTGCAATTTTTGTCATTATTAAGATGTGGATATGGGTTGTAATTTTGAAAATTTTGATCGATTTGAAAATCAGCTTTATTTTCAAAATTATTTTCGAATTGGTTTACAACCCCATATTAATTTTGATCCAAGGTATATTGCGATTCAAGACTTTTTTGATATGGATGTGGTCCATAATCGAAATTATTAAAATTTGAATTGAAATCACCATTTCAATTATAACTATGATTTTCAAAATTTTGGTCATTTGGAAAATTTTGAAAATTGTTGGCATTAGGCTTATGAAATTTCGAAGATTTTTGCCTTATGAATTGTAAATCATGCTCATAATCCTCGAGTCGATGAGATCCTCTCAAGTTATTAACCCACAATCCTCTCAAGGATTTTTTTGAATTAGACATTTGAATGAAGTCAAGACAAGACAAAACTATTGTTACTTCAAAATAGTATAAAATACCAGGTTGTGCTCTATTAATTAACCGACTCAATTAAAAGGGGGAAGGGGGTCTTATGGCCGTTCACGTATAATATAAATACTACGGGATACGACCAATGTTTTACGGGTAGTATGAAACCTCTTTTGCTAATAGTTCAATTAATTAAACTGTTATATATCCGCGAGCCAATTATATGAGACAGTCAACTTCATAAAGCACCACTTTTTAATTATATTATTTTATATGAGCACTTATTTTCCTATAATCAACGTTTAATGAGTTTTAAAGTTTAAAACCAATGAGAGTGATGATTTAAGTTAAGGAAATTCATTCCTAACAAACAGGTTCAGAAATTTCAATCACAGAACAGTCACAGAATAATAAATTGCAGAAATAAATTTTTTACAAGCGAGCTGCGATACCTACAGGAAATCTTTACAAGCAATTTTTACACATTTTTCAAGCAGTAGCAGACTCTGTAGAGTTTAGAAAATTTAACAGTGGGGTTTGGCAGTCCGTCGAGAGCAGTTGAGTAGCTACAGCGATTAAAATCCCAATGTTTGCAATTTGTTTCATTTTGAATCCCTTGATTTGTCTGCTTGAAGTCCTTTTGCTTCGGTCTTCGAATTGTTTTTGAGATTTCACTTTTATTTGAAAGAAATTAAAAAAAACAAAATGAAATTAAAGGGAAAAAACAAACTAAACTAAACCAAGCTTTAAAAAAAACAAAGAACTAAACCTAACAAAAAGAAGAAACTAGACTCAACAAAAGACACAACTCAGAAACAATAAAAATTTAAATAAACCTGAAAACAAGGGCACCACTCTTAAACACAACGTCACTCGCTTATCAGAACAACTAAAAGGTACCCATGTTGGACTAAGGGAACCCACGCCATTGTGTTTCACAAAATAACCGCACCCCTTTTTGTATAAACTTCAATTAAACCCTAAGAACAAAACAAAACGCACGCCCTCTTTCGGTTCTTAAAAAAATCGAACTTGAGCTTCAGATAATTCAGAGCAAAGAAAAAAGGAACTCGAGCCCCCCTTTTTTTGCAATCGAATTGGGATTTTCAAAATCGGATATCACGAAATCAAATTGGGATTTTTGAAATCAAATTGGAACTTCGAATTGTGGGTTTTGGCAAATCGGTTGAACTCAATTTTTGGTTCGATGTCTGTGCTTCAGGAAGATGCATGCCAAAATTGTAGATACTGTGTTTTGAATCAGATTCTGGAGGATGTGCTTGGGGGTGTTTGAAAATTGTTAAAGGTTGTTGAGCATGAGGGATTTAGACGGTAGGGAAGTGAGTTTTGTCCTGTGGTCTGGAGTAGTTCGTCTGAAGTCGTCGAATTAATGGTGTTCTGCTCGATTTGGCTGTGAGCGGCTGACGTTGATGGTAAATTGTGATGCGTGAACCTCGCAGTAAGGAGGTACAGAGGATTTTCGAACTGTGGTTGGCGTGATTAGCGTTGTTCTTAGGTTCAGGGCCGGTCCTAGGTCATTTTGGGCCAAGAACAAAATTCTAAATAGTGTCTTTTCATATATTTATAAACAACATTTTCAAATGATAACGACCATATACAAGTAATATAAAACGATTACCAATTTGAAAGCAAACTACTTTGTTTATAACATCTCCAAAAATATCAAGCTAACAACTTCTTAATCATTTAAATGATATAAAGCAGTGATGTCGATGCAAATTTCTTGGACACATCAACGGTGGAGAGACAAAAAAAACTGTATAAAGCGGTAGAATGAACACTATTAAGACTATATAAACTCAACTCAGTAAGCTTCTACATGAGCAATAAGCACTGAAGCTATAACAAAATTGGAACCGTCTGCTCCAGACTTCAGCAACTTTCAACAAATGATAAGGTCCTGAATTGGCATGTCCCATGCAAATAGAAACAAGCTTCTTTATTTGTTCTTGCTATGCATATTAAACATTTCAACACACCAAATGAGATACATGTACAAATATAATTGACAAACAGTAAATATAATGCAAGTTGGCCGATGTCCTACTTTACAAGCCCAACAAACCAACCTCAAACATTAAAACCATGAAACTAACAACAAAACTAGGACTGACGGTGACAATTGAGGGCATAGCAGAACTTTAAGAATTAAATATTCTAAATTTTATGTAGACGAACACAAGATAGCAGCGTAAAAAAATCAGTTTACAACATACCTTGCAACTGAATTGTGAAATCTAAAAGGAAACAATAGCTGGATCTGGTTTGAATCTAGAGTCGGTGTAGGGCATAATTTGTGATAATCTTTGAAGATTGCAAGAGAGATAACTTAATTAAAAATACGTTGAGACGGAGAAGAAATCTTCATTGAATGAATCCATCGTTTGGAATGAAAATGAAAAATTGGAAATCGTGTTTTCTGCTTGGACTTCTGTTCCTGGTGGTTGGCTGTACGTGATTTGATGATGATGAAAAGTAGGGTTTTCTAGGTTGGGTCAGTGGGCTATAAAACCGAAACATACAAAGGCAAAAAAGAAAATTGTGCCCTTTACAATATTGGGCCCTGGGCTGTTGCCCAGGTTGCCCATGCCAAGGGCCGGCACTGCTTAGGTTGTGCTTAAGTATGGTGAATTGGGTTTTGACAATGGTACCGAACGTTGATGATGATGAGGGGATGTGAGTATTGAGGCAAGTTTGTACATAGTGTGGTTTTTAGGTGTATGGTGATTGGAACGTGCAGATGAATGTTTGGTGGAGTTATGTATTGTGTTGAGGTTGACGAACAGTTTGGCTTAGCGGTATGGTGATGAGGAACATGATTGTGATGTGAATGCCTGAGCGAAGTCGGTGCTTTGTGCGAACTAATTTGGAGGTCGAAAATGGTTTGTAGAAGACGTATTGATCGGGAGTGGTTTGAAGAATTGAAGATGATGGAGATGCGTGGTATTGGTGATGGATGATGGAGGGGCGGTTTGTATGTGAAGGGGTTGGCTCGTGGTATTGATGGCAAATAATCCACAACGAAGAAAATGTTGTAAAATATATAAATGTTGTGAACATGGTTTTATTACTTCTCTGTTTAGTCCCACATCATGGGAATAAGTTAAGCATCAGCTCCTAAGCCTATATATAAAGGAGCCAATGTAATAGAAATTTGTACATATCTGAATGAATAGAAATGTCCTCTCTTCCTTGTTTCTTCTGTTATGTGTTCGTTTTATAACACGTTATCAGCACGAATTATGTGAAACCTGATGTTTCAAAGTTGTTCCAATATTATAGGAACACTAAGTTTCTGTAGTGAATGGACCAATTTATTTGTCCATACGGAAGCTGAAGTTACAAAAATTTGGTCCGAAGAATAATTCCGAGCTGCTCATGCGAATT
>JASFAX010006892.1:0-29307 GCA_030737875.1 Allium sativum
AGGCGTTTCGAACGGTCTGGGTCAGTTTAGCGACTGATTCAGATCGAGCGAAATTCCTTGTTGTCACAGTTGGTATCAGAGCTTTAGTTTACAAAGCTCAGAGAACAAGGCACATTAGAACCATACGAAAAAAATTCATCAGATGATTGGATTAATAATATCCAATGGGGATGACTCGTTAGAGATGGGATCAGTAGTATCCTGGAACGAGTGTGAAGAGTATATTTTTAAAAGTGAAAACAAATTTTGTTTCGAAAATTTAAAATCAATTATTCGTATTTGATTATTTCATATTGATTAGGATAGTCCAGTATATAGAGATTTTGCATATACGTCTTGCAAACGTGTGTTCGAAATTTTAATATATTGGATAGATATAGAATCACACTCTAGTCGCCCGGAGATGATTCTGATGATGAGGCCTCATCATCAGTGTTTATATTCGAGTGACGAAAGTGAGATTTCTATATATTTCCTATTGACTGGTGTGAGAACCAAAATTAGATAGGGCTTATTGTTGTGATTTGGCATCAAAAATCTGATTTTTGACTATATATCAAAGTTATGAATTTCAAATGATAATTCACTAATTGATTGCTGATTGTGTTGTTTGATTATTGGTTGATTACTTAAAATTTAAACCATTTAGCCAAATTGTATCAAATAGTGAATATTATTGAAATTTAGTCGCATTTTCTTGCATATACTTGTACTTACATTGAACAGGTCATAGCAAAGAGGCTAGAGCAGAGAATAAAATTTGTTTGCCCGACAAATAGGTACATGTTTACTATAATTAACTGTTTTGTTTGGGTAATGATGATTTTATGAGCCGATTGGCTAGCTGCTTGGCTTTTTTCTTTTTCTTTTTGAGATCAGAAGGCCTATATGGCAATTTCGGGATTTTCCCGTGGCTCCCGGTGCAGGGGAGGTTATGGCGAAATTTTCCGAAAATTTAGGGTGTTAGCCAAATTTTTGAAATTTTTGAAAATTCTCAGAAACTAAAAAGTTGGAGAATGAAAGACAGATCGAACGTAGAGTTGATTAATCAAACCACTTTCGACTTTGTTCCTTTTCGAGGGCGAAAAGTTTTAAGTGGGGGAGATTGTAACAACCCGAAAATCTGTGCCAGTTTAAAATTTTTATTTTGGCATTTTTAGCGAATTTTGATTATTTAAAATGAATTATTTTAAATAATATCGACGAGAAAATTTCTTTTGAATAAAATTCTATCGTATATAGTTACATAGATCGACGATAGAATATAAATATTAATTTATATTTATAAAAGGAATTGAAAATGGCCCTGTAGTTCGATAATTCGATTTCAAACTTCAATTGAATGTACCGGGTGAAAAACAATCCGGATTTTAGTAAAACCAAAAATAATAGGATCTAATTGTGAATATCTTTCCAACGAATCCTGGAAATCAAAATTTCATAGCGGGAACCAAAAGATATGTCCAAATGAAAATTCTGAATAGTCGCTATGGAATTCAGGCCCTTAAAAGTGGGAATTTTGCAAATGACCTCGGATTTCGACGAAACCACTTTTGTTGGGTCCGTGATGTAAAGTTATTACTAGGTTTCAAATTTCATAATTTTTCGAATCAATATGTGAGCGTGGCAAAGGAAAACGCGTTTGACCGGTTTCAGTTGATTTTAATCGACTGGAAATTGGCCATTTTTCCAACGGTCTCAGAATTCGATGAAACTAGTTTTGTTAGGACCGTATCGTCAATACGAAGCTAGAAAATATTTTTCTGGGATTTTTCGAGTTAGTATGTGACCCCAGTAAATTGAAATACGCGTTCAAATTCAATATATAGAGTTATATGTTGATTTTACCGGAAGCTGATCGAAACAATCGAATCAGCTTACGATACATATCCCATTGTGTTCGGAATGGGGGTAATACGCTATGGACGACAGGCGGTGGGCCTCGTTTAGAGGTCGTATGTAAAAGTCAACTTTTTGAAATTAAATAATAATAAAAAATATCTCCCCTCTCTCTATACCTTGCCCCCCCCCCCCCCCCCCCCCGATTAAATTGAATCAGAACAGAAAAAAAAACCTAAAGCTAAAATCGCGACGCACCAGAGCCACCGCCGCCAGGCCCTCCCACCGCTGGCCGACCTCCTCCACCCCCTCAAGCGCCGCCTCCCCCTTCTTCCCCCATCTCCTTCTTCCTCCGTTCTTCTAACAACCGAAACACCCCCCCCCTCGATTCAGCTCCACCGCCCGTACACCAGAGCCGCCGCCAACGCCCTGGAGCCCGCCGCCGTGGTAACAGACGCCCCCACCTCCGCAGACCAACGCCAGCGCGCTCAAGACCCCTCCTCCCTCGATTACAGTAAGTTTTTTTATTTATATTTTCTTATTTGTATATATAAAATTCGATTTGTTTGGTGTATATAAAGTTTAACTAATTTAATTTAAATAACATTGTTTAAAATCTGTTAAAAAAATGTATATATATATATATAAGCTTTGATTTTTGAATGAGGAACTAGCATTTCATTTGGTCTGATTTGTACTTTATAAAATATTTGATTTTTAATTATACCGAGATATGAAGATGAGATGAAAAGATAACATTTTTAGAAAGGTCAAAGTATGATCTTTTGTATATATAGTGTTTTGAAAATATATTTATATATATAATTTATATATAAGTAAGCATCATTATAGAAAATATGATTTTTCATCGTATATAAGAAATATTATGGACTAAGTAAAAATTCGTTTTTTATATATTGCATAGCGTGATAAAAATTCGATTTTTATATATTGAATAGCATAGTAAGAATTCGATTTTTATATATTGAATAGCATAGTAAAAATTCGATTTTTATATATTGAATAGCATAGTAAAAATTCGATTTTTATATATTGAATAGCATAGTAAAAATTCGATTTTTATATATTGAATAGCATAGTAAAAAATTCGATTTTTATATATCAAATAGCGAAGTAAAAATGTGATTTTTATATATGTAGTGAAAGCGGACAACGAAAGTGACAAGAGGCAAGAACGACGAAGATTTCTACCTAAGAAGAGTCGTGGGATTGGATTAGCAATTCTGTGAGAACTTCTCACCTTTTAATTTAATTTTTCTAGTTAAAATATATACTAGGATGCAGATAGTGTTTAGTAGCACCCGACACCCGTCGTCTAAAGACCATGGACGGCTTGTATGCTTATTTGCTTGATTTTGCTGTGTAGTTGATTGTGTGATGTGATGTGAAATGAAATAAAATATTTATATAGTTAAAATATTTTATAGTTAAAATTAGAAATTTTAACGTGTATATGAAATGAAATAAAAATAAACAAATCGGACGATTTGTTTATATACACACATTTGACTGATATTGATTGGGACGATAAATTTTACACATCGCCCAACTGCACAAATAAAATCTGTGTTTGATTGTTTGAAACCCCACACGGGTATTGGGATGATATTGGACGTACACTAATCCCGATTGTTTAGTTGTATGTCGATCGATTGATTGACAGACTGTTATAAGCGTTGAATATTTATATTTGATGCTTATACAGTGTAGAATGCACTTTGGATGATGGTTGATTATTCATCATTGTTATTGTATAATAGTGTTGTAGAAAATCCATATAATTAACATTATATGATAATTGATTGAGCCTCATTCCAGTTTCGAAAAAGAAATATTTGAAATAGAAATATTCGAATAGAAATATTCGAATAGAAATATTTGAAATAGAAATATTTGAAATAGAATATTTAAAAATAGAAACATATGAAGCCGTGTTGGTTAGATTGACGCCATTTTGACGTGAACGATATTTATATCGATTTTATTCATTCTTCAATGATAACTAAATTGATTTGAAATTCGAAATACACTGAAATGATTTGAAATTTGAATAGAAATGAATTCGAATTAAATTTGAATAGAAATGAATTTGAATAGAAATGAATTCA
Source organism: Allium sativum (assembly GCA_030737875.1). Lineage (NCBI taxonomy): Eukaryota > Viridiplantae > Streptophyta > Magnoliopsida > Asparagales > Amaryllidaceae > Allium > Allium sativum. The sequence continues at coordinate 3,969 of JASFAX010006892.1, forward strand.
AATTGAAATTTAATAGAATTGAATACGAATCGAAATTGAATTGAAAACGAATCGAAATTGAATTAGAAATCAATTCGAATTGAAATCGATTTGAAATGAATTTAAAACGAATCTATATTGGAATATTCAATTTTGATTTGAAATTGAATATGAAGTTGAAACCATTTTGAAAATGAATCTAAAACGATTTATAAAGCACGTTTTGAATTGAAATCGACGAAGTATATATAATATATATATATTATATATATAATATAATGGCCTGAATAGAACGCGCCGCGCCGCGGCAGTTCGCGAATTTCGACCATTGACTTCGAATAGACATTGCGGGAGATCCGACCGTCGGATTCTCCTAAAACCGGAACCGTTGGGTTCGTATCGAAAAGAGCTTTCTAACGAATATTAGATATTGGAAATCTAACGGTTGGATTTGGAATTATGTCCAAATCAAATTTGAAAAAGGTCGATGTAAGTGCAGTTCGATGGCCGTTGATGGAAATCGACTGTACGGGCCTTGATAAAATTATTAAAAATAGTAATAATTTGTGTAAAATCATAAGAAATGATTTAGAAAGAATTGGGATGAAAAACTCCATCTTTGAAAAGATAAAAATAGATTTTTATCGAAATGTACTAGTTTTGAACTAGAATAGTAATTTATTTATTTTTAAAATAAATAAACTGGATTTGAAATGGTTTTGAAAATAACCAGAATTTCCAATAATTATATTGGAATGGATTTGAATCGAAATTGTCTTTGGATCATTTCGATGTTGGATTTCATGATGATACAGATATTGTTATGGGAATTTGAAAGATATAGATATATATATATCGTTATTTCCAATACGATATTTGTTGGTCGTAGAATTTGATATTGAATATAAGCCGGTATATTTTCTATTCAGAGCCTTGTATTTAATGTCAAATGTGATTTGGGTTTGTCGTGAATGGTGTCTTTATTAACATTGTTCTTGAACCCAGTTGAGAAAAGATTAAATCTTTTATTTAGATTTAATGAAGTGTACCAATTAAATAATGTTTAATTGGAATCAAATTGGTATTGATTTTTAGGTTTATCGTGAACAGTGTTTTAAATAACACTTGTTCTTTAATCCGATAATTAATGAATGTGATTTTTGGATTTATCGTGAACCGTGTTTTAAAATGACACTAATTCTTTAACCCAGTTAAAGATTAAAACTAAGTGGAGTTTTAATGAATCTTTAATTAGATTGAAATGCTCGAGGATGGAGTATCACCAGTTTTGCTCCAGGCGTTAGTTAAATCTTTAATTAGATTTGAACGTGAAATGGTAATTGAGTTTACCGATAACACCATGGTGTTAGATATGAAGTATTACCAGTTTTACTTCATGGGATGAATAGGTTGGGATTGGGAAATTAAAACAAATGGTTACTTCGGTAAGGTTCGTTAATCCCGACTAGTTAAATCGAAATTCAAAAGAAGATTAGAGAATAAATTCAAGGAATTTATCTTGGATAAAATTAATGGGAACCTTTCCCTATGAATGTGAAATTTAGAAACTAACTGTCGGTTAGCCAAGCAGAATGGTTTCCTGGATATTGATCTGATGTTGGTTTCGGCCTTCGGGGTTAATATTTGGGAAATTATTCTCTTGATTAATTTACGGTTAGTGACTGATTAATTGGAGTGAGGCGTATATTGTGTTTGTGTAACACTTATTTAAAATATACACGAGTTATTCGGAAAGGCCGGGTTTATCCCATTCTGAATAACTGATACGACGATAAGTCGAAGATGAAGACGGTGGTTGAAGACCGGAAGTCTTCACGTCGTTTGGGTGATTACTGATGATCTTGATTGGGCTGTACACCCAAGAAGATGGAAACAGTTGGTGATCGTCCGGACGTGCTTGGAGATCGATGGATACACGGGGTACTAGGTGCCTCCGGTTTCGTTCAGACCCAGAACGGACTTGTAAATGGAATGGGTGTCTGACATCGGATTTCATTCTGTGTGACTGATATCGGTTGCATAGAATGGTTTGCCTGTGTGGCATGCTAAGATGCAAATGATCAAGGCTTCTGTTGAAAAGCAAAGTCTTGTGGTTGATGATCAAAGCACGGCCTTGGTAGCATAGCTTTGTGTAGCGTTGATTCGCGAGCCTCGCCCCCCGGTTATGAACCAAAAACGGGAGAGGACCTCAGGGAGGACATGCGTTTCTTTCTAGCTAGGGTGGTGTCAGTGACCTACCAGCCCTGACATTTATATACTTTTCACCTGTGTGGTTGTTGCTGTTGCGAGGCGCCTCGGGTAGATCGGACGATCTGGGTCCGATGGAGCCATTCATTGGCTCATTTACGCCCCAAAGGGCGGGGAAACGCAGTGTTCAGGCATTTTAATCCACATCGGTGGACCGGCCCTGTCGCTCCAAGTGCCCACCTGAGTCTGGGTCCTGAGGCTCGGGCTAGAGAGTCTCGAATCGGTTGAGGACTATCTTTTGCCTCGGTTCATAGATGGAAACCCAATTTCCAAATACGTGACATTGCGATTTTGATTGTATAACCTATATATGGCGACATAGTGGTATGGGGCATTCATGCCGCCTATGATTGATACTTATGATTTGAAGTTGTTTTATACACTATGCACTTATAATAGTATCAAATGATTTGTTTCAAAACGTATCAAGCATTCCTTGGCTGTTATAAGGGAAAACCCTATCCCCCGGCTTGCGTTGCATTGTGTGATAGGACCTGGGTCTTATAACAACTTCATTTTTCTTTATTTTGCATTGCGCTGTTTGTTTTATGCACTGGTATTCTTGGAAGGAAACCCGTTCCGTGTTATACGGCGTGGTCCCTTGATTTACCTTACTTCAAAAACAAAGATTAATAACTGTTTTAGTTCTCACACCAGTCACATGACTGACCTGGAGTTTATTGTTTTAACCTAAACTCTGGGTGCCCTTATTTTGACACGGGCAGCTAGTAGTTTTGGTTTTGCAGATTTATATTCACAGGATCCTGGTTTACAGCTGGAATGATATCCAGAAAGCTTTGTATCCGTATATCTCTTTTAGTTGTGTATTGTATTAATTTTCCGCTGCTATATAATTTAAATTTATGATATTTCTGTGTAATATTCATTTATACTCTGTATATTCTTGTATTCTGATGTATTGTTGTAATAAACAATGAAATGTTCTTCCGTCCGCGTTCTATTTTGTCTTGTTCTCAAAACAATCAGGCGTTTCGAACGGTCTGGGTCGGTTTAGCGACTGATTCGGATCGAGCGAAATTCCTTGTTGTCACAAGAACTCACTGAAGATGTCTTCGTGGTCATCATCTTCAGATTCCGAGGAATAAGCGTACAAAGAAATGAGGCTACAGGAGCTAGAAGGCGAATTCCAGTTCCTAAACCAAATGAGACCGCAAACTGGACTGCCGTACGAACAGGTGAACGTTCAACCTCCATATGAAACTCAAGTCCTACCTGTTCAAGTATCATCTGAACAAGCGGTCACTCAGTCAACGCAGGAATCAGAATTCTTTCGTGTACCATTGCACGAACAAGTAGTTGATTCCTATCCATTTCGTTGCTACTGCAGGTACGTGGTTGAAGTTGTGGTTCGAGCAGAGGGCAACAATATAGGTCGGCGCATTCAGCAATGCCCGGTCTTTCCAAATGGTTACAATTACACGAAATGCATAGACCAACCTTTGTGTCCTCGGGGAATAGCATATGGTAACGAACTCGAACGACAAAATAGACGTGTTCGAAGTGATAATGAGCAGTTGCGATTGAACATCATGCGATGCCCGTAATACTAAACATAACATGCATTGTAATGAAGTTGCTAATTCCTACTCCATGGTTTGATTGAGCTAGTTCGCATGTACTATCGTCAGTTGTTGTGTCTTTATAAACTATTTTATCTTTGTGCTTATTGTTGTATCTCCTTATCCTACTCTATTGTGACAAATCTTTGCCGTTAATATTATATTGGAGGTATAATTGATTTCATATCAAGTTTATTATATAAAATGAAGTTTGAATATATATATATATATAGTTTATAATATATTCAAAAACGAGGCCGAAACGCGGCGGTAGTTCGTAATTTTCAATATGAACTTTAAATGAATATACCGGATCCGATATAGGTCAGAATTCTGTGAAACAAGAATCGTTTGGGTCGATTAGATTAAAATTATCTGTTGGGGGGAAAAATTAGAGATTTCGTGACATAGATTGTTAGTTATGTTCAATTTAAATTTTTAAATAGTCGCTATGGAATTTCGTTAATAAACGATAACGTTTATTTAATTGAATATAAAGGAATTTCTATATATTTGGATATCGTTTCAAACGTAAATTTCTGAAAATTTACAAAATCATTTATTACATAAATACGAAGAAAATTCTCCATTATATTTTATATTACTTTCACATCACAAAAACTGTCTGAATTGACTACTTAATGACAAAACCATTATTATCCCAACCATTATGTCGGAACCATTATTGCCAAACCATTCTTGTCTACATGTATTGCCAACATTTCACATCACAACAACTGCCTCCATTTGAATACTCAATGACAGAGATATTATCCACACCATTATTACCAACCATTCTTGCCTATATGTATTGCCAACCTTTCACATCACAACAACTACCCGATTTGACTACTCAATGACAGAGATATTATGCCAAGCATCCTTGATTATATATAGAACAACGGAACTAAATTTATAAAAAAGCAAGCAATGTGATGAATTCAGCATGAAAGAAGGTCAAATTTCAGAAATGTACTGGACTATCATCTCTATGTTCGATCATAAGACATAGAGTCAAAAGCAATAATAGAATAAGAGATTATAAACAACTTCCCGTACAAATATTGTTTACATTCAAGTTACAACTAGCATATAACGATGAGAATGGAAGTTGCGAGTATGGCAGTGCTTAAATCTCAAATAATATAGTTTGGAATAATTAATGAACAATGTTACAGAGAGTATCGTGACGTATTACCAAATTTAGAGAAAACCAGAATTAGTATACACAATATATTGCCACATATTATAGACAAACAAGAAAAAGATAAAAGGCATATAAATTTCAATGCATGCATATATTGTTCATCATTTACCATAAAATAGCGAATTCATTTAAACGCAAGCAAAAGCAGAGTGCAAAAGAAAATAAGCAGGAGGAAATTCTAAGTGTGAACCCAATCCAAATAGAGCACCAACATGTCGAGCACCGTTATCTTCACCCATAAGTCTCTTCTTCATGATCATCTTTGTGGTTGTTATTGCAGTAAGCAAACAATCCGAAGCAGCCTGATGAGGTTCACCCCATTGCCGTTCAACATCCAACAGTTTTGCCAATTTCTCCAAATCACCGACGAACCTGTATTAAGCGTACATCATTTGCTTTATATCCAAAACCCGTTCTCCGCAAAACATTCTCAAACATGCGTTAAACTCCTCAATAGAATCAGGCAACCTTCCATGGTTGAGAACTTTCACCAAGTAACCTAAATCGTAAGCACCCTGAAATGTGACCTAGTTTTTAAAAGTAAAAGTATGCAACTTAGATTTCATGAAAACTTCTGCAAAAGCCGACGATTCAATTCCTTTGCTCGAGTGCATATGAAGATCGATCCCTTTTCTCAATAGAAGATCCAATGATTTCGCATCATACAAATCACTCCAAATGTTGAAATCTTTGAAACTGAATTCCCACACATAAAGAACCGGACTGAAAGGATTGCTGTAAGTCAATATTGCTTCTACCTGTCATGACTTCTTTTGGATCGCTTGCAGCCTGCAACTAATTTGATCTGCAAGTGTATTGCTAGTGTAATATATAGATATATGCCTACTAGCTATTTTGTGTAATTAATCTCACTTTGCATGGTGATAGATAATAGTTTAGGAAGTAGTTAGAGCAATCATGTCTGTAGCAGATAGACAAACAGCCTATCTCCTATTATATCATGTACTCATTATTTGTTATAATGAAAATGTGGTACGGTCCACAATAAAAATCGGCTGGCTTTGCCAAAATAAGTAGCAATTTATAACACACTTATATTTTTATTATTCTTGTAAATTTATCTTTGCCAATTTAATGTTATCTTTTACGTTTTTATTCTTATGTTTCAAATCTGTTTTTCGATTTTTACCTCTGTTATTCGTTATGTATGTCTAACTTATTTCGTTTGTTGTCAAAATTCTATTTCGTTATGATGCCTTTCTTAATATGTACCATAATTTCATTTGAATTTTGTTGTCAAGTTATTACGCATACGTTCTTGAGCTATTGTTGGCATGTTTTATTCTTCAACATCTAGATTGTTGCTGCTTAATCTTTTTTTTAACTTAATTTCACTAGATTTTGATATCTTTGTCTTATATTTTGCAATAATAATACGATTCAAGGCTAGTTTTTTTATACCGTAGTTTTTTTATTTAATTATTCTTTGTTATTTATCATGTTAAATTAAAATTTGTTCTTGTTTGAAAGTGATGCAAATAAATGATATTAGATAAAGCTATGCTTAACACTAAGAGGCAAGGGTAGATATGTTTTGAATATATGGAATTTTTTAGAAATCTAGGAAAGCTATGCAATTAATGAAAACAAAAGCAAGCAAATAATGCAGTATAGTAAAAAAGAAAAGAAAACACAAATTTTATACTGCTCTGGAGTTACACTACATCTAGTTCCATATGCTATACGGTAGCTATTAATCCTATTAATCCCAATTACACTTCTGGTTTCAAGGCTATAAGAGGACATTCTCTAGAATCCGGCCTCTAGGCACAACCAAATTGATTTTCAAACAATAAGTCACGCCCAAATTGCTTTTTACATGGCATAATCAAACCCAACTTGCAGGATCGCTTAGTCACACCCGTAAGGTTGCTGTTCATTTGTTTTTACAAAGAATGTAGATTTGATCTTTCAATCTTGATTACAATTGTTTCTATAACTCAAATTTCCACTTTAATACTTGAGTTTAAGAACGGAGTAGAGTTTGAATAGAATCAACCGGAGTTGAGTTGAATTGACGTTTGAAAAGTGACAGAATAGCAATATAGATTTGCTAGAAAATGAAAGAGGAGAGAAAGGAGTTAGGAAAATGAGAGAAAGTCATAAACTTGTTTCTGGAAGAAGAGTACACATGAGGGGTGAAGAGAAATGACTGTTGGTGCATGATTATGGCAAATGGACACTTCTATTCAAAATTGAATTTGAAAAATTTATAGTTATTTTGAGAACTATTTTTTTAATGTTATGTGAAAATATAAAACTATGTACAATGATTTGAAACTTTGTGAAACCATTCAAACATAGTAAATGTACATTTTAAGCACGTAAAGCTTAGAACTTTCGGTAATTAAGATTAATTTTAAACTAAATATAATATTTGTATTCAAAAACAATATATAACTAATATATAGAACTTTAAAAAATAAATATATTATTCAAACTATATTATTACAGTCAATATTAAGACTAAAGTCAAAATATAAAGTGTAATAAATGTAAAATAGTAAATTATAATTCAATCTAAGAAATATAAAATAAAGTCTAGTTGTAAAAACCAAAATATAAGTATTATCAGTAATATGAAATTGTAAATCAAATATTAATCAAAGTATAAGCATACGGTATAGATATCAAAAATTAAAATCTAAATTATAATATGTATAAAAGTATTTCAAAGTAAAGTTACTTAATACTTGGAATTTCATTTGAAAATCCTTTGGAGAATCATTTTAGAGAAGGGATTATTTGAAAAGAATTTCTAGATTTGAAAATAGGAATACTTTTGAAAAGACTTTGAAGTAATTAATGAAGAGAGATTGAGTGTGTGCAACTTGAGTTTTAACATTTGAATCTAAAACTCAATAATATATTGAATTCTTAAACTCTTCAGTACTCATAAACCTTCATTCTATGACCATTAAACCACCAGTTTGCATCTTTAATCTTGATACAATATATTTATCATTATCAATAGTTGTCTGATATCCTAAATTATATACATTATATCTCTAAGTAATAATTAGTACATGTGGTAAATATAAATATATCGTTATTTGATGTTGTTATAATCAAAACTAACATCTATGGTAATGGTGGAGGAATCTTGGGCTCTTCCTAATTCCGGTAGTCCGTTGGCAATCTTCTCCTCCAAACTCAAACGCCTCAAGGTGTGGCTGAAGATCTGGAATATTCAGGTCTTCAAGAACATATTCGACCGGGTTCACACTGTTGAAGAGTCTCTTGTGTTTGCCAAGGCCTCTTTCGATGAAAATCCCTCCCCTTCCCTTAAGGCATCTTGTTGTAGACGCCCAACTCGCTTCAAACTCAGAGTTATGCATCGAGACTGCCTTCCTTAGGCAACGAGCGAGGCTCAAGTGGATTGTTGATGGAGACTCCAATTCTAAATTATTCCATTCTTCCATTAGAAAGAAGAACACCTGCCTCGCTACCCGTTAGATTATCCAACCAGGTGGTTCATTGGAGTCGGATCCTGCTGAGGTGGCAGAGACGATTGTTTCTCATTTCCAGTCCTTTCTGTGAAGCCCTTGGGAGTTATTTTCTGATTATTTGCTCCTTTCCTTCTTCCCTTTGTTGGTTTAGTCTTCCGAGACTGATTCTCTCTATTGTTCCCCATTATTGGACGAAATTCGCTTGAGTGTCTCCTTGCTTAGTCAAGACAATGGTAGTGGTCTGGATGGTTTTAACGAGGACTTTTATCGTTGTGCTTGGCCTACTATGTCGCTAGACTTCTCCCTTGTGGTACGTTCATTCTTATCGAGTGCCTTGCTCCCTTGTGGTACGTTCATTCTTATCAAGTGCCTTGCTCCCGATGAGCTGGACGTCCATGAACCTTGCACTTATACCTAAGTGCGAGAACCCGAGTTCCTGCTCTGACTTTCGTCTGATTAGTTTGTGTAACTTCTTGAACAAGGTCATCTCAAAGATTTTGGCTATTAGACTTGCTCCTTTCCTTGAGCGATCATTTCCTCCTCTCGGCAGGTTTTGCAGTTCTGCGTGGTGGATCCTCAGTTCTCCCACCCTGGACAGAAGATGTGGTCGAGGCTTGACTGACAGTAGTCGAGTCTGGATCTTCTTGTTCTTTAGGGTTTGTGAGGCCTTACAGATTGAGTGTTGGTGTTCTACAATTGTTTATGGGTCTGTTTTGTGTTTTGTTTGTCTTTCGGTATAGCTCTGGTCGGTTTGTATTTCTGTAGTACTATTCTGGGTGAATTACCAGTCTTCGAAGCTTTCTACTTTGGTAGTTGTTTTTGTGAGCCATGGGAGAAAAGCTGTTTTTCTCCACTTTTGTTATATATTCATTTTGAGAAAAAGTCTCTCTCCCTTTTTGATGATCGCAACCATTTTATAAAATACTTTCTTAACTCCCTCTAATTTCAGTACTCCCCATTAGTCTATATTCTCCCTCTATCCGTGCATATCCTTTTTTAACAATGACTACATTTCCCAAAAACTACCACGACTCAAGTATAAATAGTCCTAAATACCGACTCGACTATCAACTTGACTCAATCACTGACTCGGATATTGACATGCTTATGGACTTTAATATTGACTCGAATATAAAGATATCCAAGGAAAAACTTAAGGAATGATATAAATTAAGGATATAAAATTGAAATAAGCCTTTCAATTCTATCATATATATATATATATATATATCAAACCAATCATATGTTCACACAGTCAGGTCAACCAAACAATCCAATACAATCATATGCTTTATAAATTTAGACTTAAATAATATATTTTTAAACAAACAAATTTAAACATTACGAGGATCTTCAACACAACCACCTTTGCCAAAGATAGGATCTACCCTTGTAGCATTCCAATCATCATCGTCTATTTTGTGGTGCACTCGGGATTGGCTGTGGGATTGTCTTTGATAAGAGAAGATATCATCCATCAAAGCACTTCTATTATTCCTTGATCATCTGCATTTGGCTTAATTAAGTCTAATTGTATCTAATTTCGAAAAATGAATGAGAGTATATTTATGAAGATTCAAGTGTTTGCTCTAATTTTTGGCTAAATTGTATATGAGACTATCCATTATTTTGTTTTATCACGGAAAATTGTAAATGGAAGAAGATAATGTTGGTTAAATTCATTACTTGTGTCTAAAGTCGTATTTATAGGGATAGAAAGTCGTTTGAAATGAATACACATAAGTTAGTTACTTGAATTTTGAATTTTCTTTTTGAATTTGTTAGAACCTTTATTCTATGCTTTCGATGACAACAACTATACCGTCATGAGCATGCAATATATATATATATATATATATATATATATATATATATATATATATCATCTATATGCAGGTGAATGATCTTAAACAAGACTTGAAGACAAGCATAAGAGGATCATTGGTATTAGAAGTATTAGTATATTGTGTTAATCAGTGTCACTGAGAATCATAGAAAATCATCACTTCGATTGGACGGATCCAATCGATACAGTATATTATCGCGTCCCATGCCGCGAAGTTTACATTATCGTTCAACCACCAACACACTTCCTCGAAAGGGGGAATTACATATGATTTTTATATTAAAATCATACTTTAAAAAATGGTTTAGAAAAATATAGTTTCTTAAAAAATCTTTGAAAGCCGTAAAATTTGGAAATCCTTATTTTTGATGCAAAAAAGGTAGTGAATCGCTAGATTCACGCCTTCATTCATTCATTAAGCATAGAGCAAGTACATCGTGTTCAGCATACATAGAGCTATCTACTAGTTACAATAGTTACATATATTTACATACATATGTACAATCAAAATACATGCACGCAGGCATGTTTACATAGAGTCCAAAAATTTTATGAAACTACAGCAAAAAACAGCATGCAAACCCAGTAAAGTGAAGCATGGCAACATCAAGCTCTGCTACCACGGGCCCTGTCCATCACTCTAGCTCCGATTGTGTCAACAAACCTGATTTCTTCCTTGCCTGACCAAAGAGAAACAAAATTAAGTATGCGAAAAATAACTGAGTTGGGCCGTTTCATTTTGCATTTAAACTTTCGTGAGTTGCGTTCATGCCAGAGGATCCAAACATAAGCAAAGTTCAAAAGAGCAAACATATGGCGCATGTCAGTGTCAGGTAATGTAATAATAGTGCTATTCCAGAAGAGAAATTGGTCAGAGATGAAGTGAGACCAGTCTAAGCAGATATTAAGGCTAACTAAACACTTCGTCCACACGTAAAAGGCGAAATCGCAATCAAGAAAAAGATGCATATAATCCTCGTCATCGTCATTGCAGAAAACACATCCCCCGGTAACATGAACACCTTTTAGCCTTAATCTTTTCACTGTATTGAGCTTGTTGTGCATGATCGTCCACATATGTATCCTGACCTTAGCAGGTACAGCTTTAAAACTCCACATTCTCATGAATCCATCGTACTTTCTTCCTGTGAAGTTCATCAACTTATAAAGTGCACTCACGCAAAATTTACCACCAATCTTCCACACAAAGTCATCCTCCTCATTGCTATGAAGGTGAACATCTTCAAGCAAACGAATCAGTCCACAAAGTTGAAGCAGAGCATTACCAGCCACAATACGACTAAAGGACAGGTTCCATTTAAAGTTGGCAGAATTCGCATTAAACATTTCACAGACTGAAGCACCTTTGTTGCATGCAATAGCAAACAGATCGGCAAATTCATTACGCAAGGGGATAGGAAGCAACCAACAGTCATACCAGAAAGAGACGCTTCGGCCGTTTTTAACTACAATCTCAGTCCCAATCTTCATCCAGTGAACATTTGCCATAACACCACGCCAGAATGTTGAGCAATGGGAAATGTCCGCATTCCAGTCAAATCTACCACCATAGCAAGTGTTTAAGATCCACTCCTTCCAGAGAACTTTCTTTTCGCTAAGCATAATCCAAAGCCATTTACAAAGTAATGCATGATTCATATTCTTCAAATTGATGACACCTAAGCCTCCTTGATCTTTGGACTTGCACACCTGATCCCACGACACTAGACAGCAGGTTTTGCGCGTGTCCTTCGTACCGGTCCAGAAAAAATTCCGACGAACAGCATCAATCTTCTGAACAACCCAACCCGGGCACGAATAAAAAGAGAGCCAGTACAAAGGGATAGCCGCCAGAACAGAATTCACCAGCACCAGGCGTCCAGCCTTTGATAGACAATTTCCTTTCCATCTCGCTAATCGCCTGTCCACTTTATCAATCACATATTGCCAATCACTCTTCATCAATCTCTTTGGACGGATATAAGCACCAAGGTATTTGAGAGGGAAAGAATCAGCCATGCAGTTGAGCATTTCAGCGCAATTCCTGTGCACATCAACGCTACAACCCAAAGTGTAAACACTGCTCTTGTGAAAATTAATCTTTAAGCCAGATAAACTTTCAAAAGCATAAAGCAAAAATTTTAAAGAGGCAATATTCTTGCAATCAGGGTTGCAAAAAATAATGGTGTCATCAGCATATTGTAGAGAATTAATACCCCCAATGATGTGATCACGCCCAAAGCTTTGAATAATCTCATTAGAACTCGCCACCTGAAGGATCCGACAAAATACATCGGCAGCCAAGTCAAAGAGGAGTGGGGAAAGTGGGTCACCCTGTCGCAGCCCACGCTTGGATACAATAGTTTTGCCAGCCACTCCATTCACACAAATATTGGATCTACTTGAAGTTAAAATGCAATGAATCCAGTTTATCCATTTACAAGGAAAGCCTCTCGCGCTTAGAAGATCCATGATAAACCTCCAGTCAACTGTGTCAAAGGCCTTAGCAAAGTCCAACTTCAGGATTGCGCAAGGCACGTTATGTCTATCACTATGGGAGATAACTTCCTGGACAAGAGCCGCACCATCAAGAATGAATCTTCCTCTAATAAATGCTGTCTGCGAAACATCAATCAGGTTGTCCATCTTCGCTTTCAGTCTGTTTGCGAGAACCTTCGTGATCAATTTGAAACTGCTATTCAAGAGACTAATAGGTCGAAAATCCGCAGCCGAGACATTTCCTCCTTTCTTAGGGATCAAAACTACATTAGCGTATCCCAACATGTCCAATCTCAAGGAACCAGAATGAAATTCTTTGAATATGTTAATAACATCCTCTTTAATCACATCCCAATATTTCTTATAGAAGAAATTTGGAAAACCATCAGGGCCAGGGGCTTTATCACCAGGCATTTCGTTTAAAGCCGCGACGATTTCCTCTTTTGAGAACTCCGAATCAATGCCACTAAGATCAACAGACGAAGGATACAGCTTCTTCCAATCAACATTCACCCGATTCTCAATGCGTTCACCAAAGATTCCCTTATAAAATTCAGTAAAAACCTCCTCTATCCTTTGATGATCACAAATTTCAACTCCGTCTTTCCAAATGCTACATATTGTGTTAGTACGCCGTCTACCGTTCGCTACTTTGTGGAAATAACTTGTGTTACTATCACCAAGCTTAAGCCACTGAGTTCTCGACCTCTGTTTCCAAAAGATCTCTTCTTGATCAATCACCGTTAGAAGCTCCTTTTCTTTTGATTTTAACAAGGCACGCTCGGCCTCACTTAGATTACGCCCTTCCTCAAGCACATTGAGCTCCATAATCTCAGATTCAAGTCTCTGCTTCTTGACTCTGATGTTTCCAAAGACTTCTCTATTCCATTTGGATAAAAATTTACGCAAAAGTCTCATTTTCCTACAAAAATTACTAGCTGCATCACCAAAGTTGCGAAACTCTATCCACTTCTCCTGCAACATCACATCAAAATTTGGTTCAATACACCACATATTCTCGAACTTAAAAAAAGATTTCCTTCTATAATCGACATTAGTGTTGAGAACAACCGGGCAGTGATCAGAAATAAGGGAAGTAAGACCTCTTTGAAGAGTTAGGGGGTGCAAGTCATCAAAAGCAGAATTAATGAAGAAGCGATCGAGTCGAACTAAAGTAGGAGGGGTCCTACCGTCAGTCCACGTATATTTTCTATTAGTCATGGGTAGGTCAATGAGGCCACAGTTTCCAACAAAGTCACTAAAATCGTTCATGTCACCCAAGCCAGCGTTTTTCACAACATTACGTTCAGACATAAATCTTGTAACATTAAAGTCACCACCAATTACCCAGGGACCATACATAAGTTTATAAAAGTCCAAGCCCTCGGCCCATAATGTCATTCTTTCTCGTCTTGTATTGGGTCCATAAACATTAGAAAAGAAGTAAAGTACATTTGTAGATTTACATTCCAGGGCTAAATGCAGACAGTAAGTTTGTTTGATTTCTTGCTTAAGCAACCAAGAATTACTATTCCAACCAGTAAAAATGCCACCCGAGGTTCCCACAGCAGGTATAAAAGCCCAATCATCAATGACACCCCACCCCAGACATTTGAAAATAAATGGTTCAGGATTCTCAAGCTTGGTCTCTTGAAGCATGATGATGTCAGGTTTTACAGACTTGAGGTAATTTTTAACCCTAAGGCACTTATCAAAAGTTCTTAGGCCTCTAACATTCCAAGTGACGATAATCATGTTGAACCATTAACCCTCTCATTTTCTTTATTCTTAATATCACTTATCACATCATCATTTAACACAAAACCAGATTTACTTGCAATATCATGAAGTTGATCACTAGACAAAGTATTAAGTATAGCAGGAACAAAAATGCTACCTGCCAAAGGGTGACCCATCCCACGTGCGCTGCGACGTAGCATGACCACACCATGATCCGATGCACTCTTGCCTTTACCACCTGTAGCCGAGCATTCCCCTGAGCTGGTTGGAGCCAGCGCCAAATCCCCAGCCAAATTTAAGTCTTGTGATTCGTTGTCCATGACTTGTTCATCCACTGCCTCTCTGGCGCCTTGCATGTTGCCTTCCTCCCCAAGATCCTGTAAACCTACTCCCTCATTTTCGTCGACGGCAATGATCTCTCTGGAGTTGGCACCTACACCCACAATATTGCCAACCTCGTCAACCTCTACTGCCACCCCATCATCAAATCGAACCACATAATTATCATTATTCCTTCTTGCAAAAACATCCCCTTCTCCTTCAATAACCGAATCTGCCACCGAAGCAATCACTTCCTCCACATGCATTTTGGCACCCCCATCCTTACTACTCAAAATTTTAAGCTTCCCCTCTCCATCAGTTGCAAACACCCTCTGCTTGAAAAGAGGAACATTGATTTTCGGTGGCGAATCTTCCTCGCATCTTTCAATCTGCACAACATGGGAAAAACCATCAATTGGAATTGCCACTGAATTCGGCAATGGGGTGCCCACCTCCTTCGTAAATTTGGCACGCAAACAAGTATAATCCACATCATGAATTGCACCATACTGGACTCTCTCCACTTCTCCATAATCTTCTAGAGCTGTTTGGAGGACGTCAAGTTTACGACATACAAGCGGAGCATTTTTCAATAGGATCCAAAAGGTTTCCTTCTCCCTCGAGACACTGCCAAAACGCGGACTCCACTGCCTCAGGTTAATTCTCCCCATGGTAAAATTGAAGTTATATTGGAAGTTTACTGTCAGCAGATGTTGTGGGAACCGAACAACAAAGACATCACCCATTCGCTTGACGTTCCAGTCCCAGGATGGGGCACGACGACCATATCTGGCTTTCAAAATCTCCTCAATCTGCCGTATCGAGAAAGATCCACTCACAATAGAGATGATTACCATCGATCGAGCCCAATCAAAAGAATTTTGGAAGCGATTAGCGGAAATTTGTTTTCTGGAACTTTCAGCCATTTTTTGGGGAGGAGAACGAAAAGATTTGCAATTAAAACCCTTGTGCCCTGTCTTATGACATTTAAAACAAATAACTGGATTACGGCATGATCTCGCCCAGTGATCTGTCGAACCACATCTGAAGCAGCCATTTTTTGATTTGATATTATTAAGATTTTCATTATAGCTGCGAAGGATGCGAGGAGACGGTTTTGACAAAGGTCTTTTATTATTTAGAAAAATCGGATCTGGATTTCGCTTTACAGCTGGCCTGAGTAGAATATCCTTAAAAGATGGATTAGCAGAAACGTTTTTAGCGTTGTCAACCTGATCAACGTGTAAAGAAGAGATTTGTGAGGAGAGAGACGATTTGAGAGAAGAAAAAGCGTGTTTTGAATTTTCAAAAAGCGATCGCCATGACGTCGCCATTAATTTTAGATTAATTTTCCCTTAAGTACCATAGGTTAAAGATACATTACTAATAATTTATAAAACTTTGTTAAAATGATATTTATTTTTAAAACTATCTTTTCATAAGTTTAAAATTTTCATTAAACAACAATTTCCCATTATCACATTTTATTCATCTCAATGAGTAATATTTATTTTATTAAAATTACCACCTAGCTTATTAATTGTACTTTAATTTATAACATTGCTATAAAATCATTATTAGGTTTAATAGGTAATCACACAAGGTTGGGTTGTTACAATACTTATCCACACACTCCAAACTACTCAACAAGTATGTCTAAGTCAACCGAGATAGGTACTGATCCCAAAATGTCCAAGATTGTATTAATCCGCGAATCAATCGGGATCGGTGCAACTTCCAAAATCACCAAGAAATCTCTAAGAGGTGCTGGATCGGTGTGAATCACGAAAGGCATTCGAGGATTGATGAGAATCATGCTGAAATGCAGGATCAGTGGGAATCACGAGAAGAGCATAGGGATTGGTATGAATCCCAGATCACCACAACTTCACACCAAATGTCAAGACCTTAGGAATCCCGATACACGAAGTAACTTCCCAACTGATTTCAACCGAAGATGAAGCAAGGCAAGATGAAGGTGTCCACAAGTCGAAACCCCAAAAGTCAAGGCATTGGGGATCGATAATGATCCAAGGATCGGTACTGACCCCATCGATGTCTTTCCTTGGGCTTTGGGCCACCTCCATGGACTCCTTCCCACGCACCTACATACCTTCCCTCTATTCCTTCGCCTATAAATAGGCCCCAACCATCATTAAGAAGATGACTTTTTGATCTTTTGCTCCTTGGTGAGCTTTTGGCATATTGGCTCTTTGGAGCTTTAGAAAGAAGAAATTTAGCTTCTTTTGCACTAGTTCCACCATTTCCCTTCTATGACGTGGGGAAATACCGATCCCACCTTATACTTATGTGATGCTAAAACCTTCGAGTGGACGTAGGTTCTCACAAATTGAACCACTATAAACACTATGTCATCCATTTCTTGTGTTTACTCTACTAATTCCTCGTTTTTATTCATTATCTTGGAACTCTTTGGGTGTTGTGCCAACTTTTGGACATCAATAATATTCAAATTACTTCAGGAGAGAGCATTCGGTTTCCCTTGTCATATTAGGATGTTTTTGCTCATACCTATGTCATGAAGTAAATCAACGAAGAGGGCTTAATTAATCACATATATAATTGTGGGAGCATGGTGATAAAGCAGTTGCTGCATATGTAAGTATATCATAGTTAAGTTATAACTTGTACAAATAAGGATTTTTTTCCATTAAAAGTCACATGTTAAATACATATCTATAGATACTTTAATTAGTGTCATTTATGCATGCGACCATTTAGTATGAATAAGTCTCCAGTACTCAGTTTCCATATAAATTGCTATTCCTTACAAGTATTCAACCATCATGTAATAACTTAGATACAAGACAAAATTGATGTCATTATAGCCTTTTGTTATTTATAGTGATTAGTGTACATAAAAATGATTAGTTTAATTATTTAGTTATATCGAATTAAAATAATATTGTGTAAAGTTCAATTATATTTTGCATTACAGTAAAAGTTCCAGCAAGCATGGGCACATATGTTGGACGATACATGATATGATGAGTTAACTGTTGATGAGGAAGACGTTATTTTTGAGTCCTTCATGAATCCACCATCCCGAAACAAGTGTTGTGGATTTGGAAACCAAGCAACAATTGAAAAAAACAAACTAAACTTTAAATATTGCTCATTTTTTATATTAAAGTTATGTAAATTATATAACAACTTATTTTGATCCACATGTCGGGACCTCCTAAAATACGCATCATAAGGCTCAAATAAGGTGGAGACCGCCGAGCTATAGGAGCATGACGATCGTCCTACTGTGGAGATGGCGTAGTTGAACCTGAGTTTGGCAGAATATATGGAGCAACATGAAACATTTCCTTCCTTATGAGATTCCGGCGGGGATGATCGGTCTTGATGGGTACCTTTTTGTATATTTATTTGTTCATATACGCTTAAAGATAATGAGGATGTGTTTGATACATTTTGATGAGAGGTAATATATTATCTGATGTTGATTTGGGTTTATCCGATTTAGAAACGATGAATGTTTGATGCTGATTTGGGGGATGTTTGATGTTAATTTGGTATGTTTAACACATTTTGTTTAGATGAGTGTTGTCAATCTATTGATTTTGTTATATATATTGGATTGTTTGAGTTTGATTAATGATGAATATTGCTGTTGCTTGAAATATGTATGTAAACAATTCAAAGTAGACTTGAGATCTTTTGGTTAAGCAAAAGAAGGATTTTATACAATTAAAATTAGAAAAGTTCCAAAATTCTCGATTTTTTTTGTTCTCAGAGTTCTTTAATATTGTTTTCAAAACTAGAACTTTCAGTTTGATTTAGTATAATTTGAAAGCGACTAAAAACTAGCAAACAAACTTACAAGATTATAATTTTTAAATCTAGATTGCATTTCAGTCGATCAATATATGCTTAATATTTCAATTTTAGCTTTATTTCGTTCTTATCTAACAAGTTATTTTTCTTTAACGAGCTGGATGAATAAATGTGAAAAAACCGAATCATAGGTGTACTGCCAAATATTGATTCTTTGGCCATGGGTTCGATCTGATTGAAACTCTTGCCATGATAGTGTGATACATACTATCAGTTTACACTTTACACGGGGGGTTAACTTTATGGAATGCCTAAGGTTCATGTTCACTACTACAACATTATCATTAAGCAAGTACAATATACATATTATTGTCAAAGATAATATGAAAACCCAAGCATGTATCAGTGTGTCATGAGATATCGTGACACTCTTAATAAAGTGGCAATATGTAAAAAAAATGTAGTTCATCAGTTCTAGCATACATTAAATTTTAGAACATAGACACGAAAAGAACAAGATTATGTTAAAAAATGAGTTTAATCCTTTAGATCGTTCAGAAAATATTACAATCGGGAAGGTCAATCATATCAATATGATGAAATTGCGAGTTGACTATCAAATTCAAGTTGAGTGTTTTCTAACACAAAACAAAGTAGTGCCTAATACTGTTAATTATGACTGGTACTGACAGTAAGTTTTGCATGATCAACGGTTTATTTTATTTTATTATTGCTGTTTTTAACAAAAAAGAAGAAGAACAAAACATTAAGGATTCTGCTTAAGTAAGTAAGTTACAGCAAGAAATCCATTTTAGGGTTAAGCGCATTCGACAGTGAGGCAGAGCCGCAGAGGCCATGGGGCAAATCGGCGGCAGAGATAAGAGACCCAAGGAAGGCCGCCAGGAAGTGGTTAGGCGCATTCGACACAGCCGATGATGCAGCCAGGGCCTAGGATAGAGCCGTCTTTGAGTTTAGGGTGCCCGAGCTAAGCTCAATTCGGGTTTCCAGACCAACAAGTGGTGAATGGTAGTGATGGTAAGGAGAAGAAGTGTGAAGAGGAAAAGAAGGCAGTGGAGGTGGTAGGGTCTGTGGGATGATTTGCAAGATTTCTAGAACTTCTGCCTTGAATATAGGTGTAACATGATTTATCACAAACCAATGTACAAGTATTTCAAGAACTACTTTCACTGTCGGTCTCTTGCCGTTGTGTAAAAAGAAAGATTTACCTTTAGGCACATATTATTGATAGGTAGAAGTATTCCACATTAAATGTGATGAATTCAGCATGAAAGAAGGTCAAATTTCAGCAATGTACTGGACTATCATCTCTATGTTCGATCATAAGACATAGACTGTCAAAATCTACAATAGAATAAGAGAGAATAAACAACTTCATGTACAAATACTGTTTACATTCAAGTTACAACTAGCGTATAACGATGAGAATGGAAGTTGCGAGTATGGCAGTGCTTAAATCTCAAATAATATAGTTTGGAATAATTAATGAACAATGTTACAGAGAGTATCGTGCTTATGAGATGATTTTTGCTATTGGTATTATGCTTCGTTCTTATGAGATTTGTTGCTAATAAGTCGTTAACCATATACGTATGCCTAAGCCACCGAAAATGGCATTGTTTTTTTGAGTGCAGAATGAATGCTACAGGTAGTAAGTTTGTGCTTTGGTAGTCTGAGGCTTTTTAACCTCACACTGGTTCAAATAAGCAGCCAAGTTTTGCACAATGCATGTGCGAATCTGCCTATTTTTATATATCCATAATAAAAAAACCTGTCTACTCAAATCCATAATACCATTCTCAAGAACACTTCAATGTTAACAATCCATATCTCATTAGACATCTAATATTGCGATTACTTGAGTGAATTAGATTATTCAGCCAACCTTGCACCGAAAAATTCAATGAACTAATCCATTTCAGTAGCATATATTTAATTGAGATCATATAACAATATTGAAGATTGAACTTAACAATTATATTTAAGTTTAAATAAAAGTTGCAAGTAGTCAGTTCTTAATTAAATCTTGCAGTTTGAATTGAACGAACAATGCAACAGACAGCAGATTCCATAATAACACAGACTAGACATAACACTTAAAAGCATATAAATTTCAATGCATGCATACATTGTTCATCATTTACCATAAAATAGCGAATTTATTTAAACGCAAGCAAAAACAGAGTCCAAAAGCAAATAAGCAGGAGGAAATTCTAAGTGTGAACCCAATCCAAATAGAGCACCAACATGTCGAGCACCGTTATCGTCACCCATAAGTCTCTTCTTCATGATCATCTCTGTGGCTGTTAATGCAGTAAGCAAACAATCCGATGCAGCCTGATGAGGTTCGCCCCATGGCCGTTCAACATCCAACAGTTGTGCCAATTTCTCCAAATCACCGACGAACCTGTATTCAGCGTACATCATCTGCTTTATATCCAAAACCCGTTCTCCGCAAAACATTCTCAAACATGCGTTAAACTCCTCAATAGAATCAGGCAACCTTCCATGGTTGAGCACTTTCACCAAGTAACCTAAATCGTAAGCACCCTGAAATGTGACCCAGTTTTTAAAAGCAAAAGTATGCAGCTTGGATTTCATGAAAACTTGTGCAAAATCCGACGATTCAATTCCTTTGCTCGAGTGCATATGAAGATCGATCCCTTTTCTCAACAGAAGATCCAGTGATTTCGCATCATACAAATCACTCCAAATGTTGAAATCTTTGAAATTGAATTCCCACACATAAAGAACCGGACCGAAAGGATTGCCGCGGTAATGATTGCCAGCAAGTTCTCCATAACTGTCGGATAGAGCAAGCCCAAATTGAATTATCTGCATCCCGTCGATGGTGGCCTTCATCAATTCGTATGCTTTGCAAGGAGAAAGAGAACAAAGGGGTGATGTCGATCCAGGAAACTTTGCGTTTATCACAACATTCGGGTGGTATTCGATCAAGGAATCGATGAGCCTGAATTCGCTCACCAAATTGAAAGCGTACACCTTTCTTAATTCAAACGACGGCTTCCGATTAAACACTTCCATTCTTTTTTTTTTTTTTGTCCGACTGAAATCAGAGCGATTAAGCTATATGCGTGCGGAGAAAGTAATCAACGAGAAAGAAGAAGAGATGAGTTGATTGTTTCAATGTTTCAGTGTCTAAGTCGGTATTTATAGAAGTCCGGTGACGTTTAATTCGGAGCTTCCACGAAATAACAGCATATACGCGTTTTTATATATCCGTTACCTATTCAAATTCTTTCCCTGTATTATCAGCGCGTTTTTAAATTCCGAAAATGCTTATTCAATCGGGATTAAAGTAGAACTGCTACGCAAACCGACATATATTCGGTCCAAAAATGCGGCAGCCACAATAATTTAAATTCGTGGAGGTATTGTTGTAATTTATTACCTCTTGTTGTGGGCCATCCCTGAATTAACGTTTCTGTTCGCATTAATTGACCGAAGTACCTTCGGTTTGAATAGCTTTTTCGGGATTAAAGGGGTCAAAAACTGCGACATGAATAAAAACCGTCGGATTTTCTTTCCTCCATGAATTACGTGAATTCCCTACCGCACAATTGAAGATGCGGTGAATTTCACCGTAAAATATTCGGTCGTTCTAGCATCATCCTTTAGATTCTTTTCGAAATAATAGCATAATTTGATTATTTTGTTGCATTTTTTATTTTTATTTTCAACTGAAATCGTTGAAGATAATGCTGATTAAACGACGGCTTCCGATTAAACACCTTCATCAATACGTATTCAAATTCTTTCCATGTACTATCAGCTCATTTTTAAATTCTTTCCGAAATAATAGCATAATTTGATTATTTTATTATCTTTATCCAAACTGATAACTTAGTAAAATATTTTTCTTGATCATGTTTAGGACCAATCTGAATTGAAGATATGCCGATTTGAATTCCATGACATACAAACACTTCTTTATATTGCAAAATCAGTAGAAGAGCCTTTATTCTGCAAAAACACTACCTTGTTTTTTTGAATTTTTTTTCGAAGTTCAATATGTTAAATTTCAATAATATCATTCACACATTGACTTTATCTTCTTTTGAAAACTTTATAAATCCTGAAAACAACAAAAATGTAATATTCAAAATAAGGACAAAATGTTGAAAGCAGCTCCAGAAAAGTCATTGCAACCATATGCCTTATTGACAACTTATTCTAAAAATAAATATAGTCTTGTTATAGTTTATGCATTTATCGAATGTTAGCCATATTAAAAAAAAAATAACTCGCGCATTTTGTAAATCCGCATGTATACAAATTGTATTTGCCCATTTGTGCAAAAATAGTATTTGAGTACTTTTTTTTTCCTTCTTAAAATAATCAATAGTTGAGATGTTTCTTCGTTTCAAAGTTTGGTTATTAATTAAATTTTGTATGTTATTTTTGTTCCGTTTTTTTTTTTAATATAGTTTGTTTACTTGTTAATTTATATATATCATTGTTGTTTTGTTTATTCTAAAGTGAGACCCAGACCATTGAGAGATTAACGACGAAGCGTTGATAAAATATTGAGATGAATTCAAGTGTAAAGAACTAATCTGGTGCGGCATAACATTGACGTTAAAGTTGAAAATGTTACCGAGACTTTGTTTGATCTAATATCGCAAAATATCCATTATAGACCATCAATCTTAAGTGCTCATTTACACTAATTTATGGCCAATTAAAGGCCGAGTTAATAAATTTATGTTAGTGTAGATGGTCAATGTGTTGCTTTCGCTGTGCCAATTGAGCAACCGTTATATTCAGTTTTTTTTTTGTTGAGTTGAATGTGAAGTTGTTCCTAGAACTAAAAAAAGCAAGGCATAAATTTTATGGATGTAGTCTATATAATGATCATAAGATAAACTCTGATCAAGTCGACGACTGTTACTATTTTTGACATGCTCAATCCTCCTATGTGTTCTACGAGAGTTGAATATGCACTTGAAATGCAAGCCAAAATTAGTTGTTCAAAAAAGTAAAATCGTATATTAAAGGTAAATATTTTGTTCGAGCCGTCGTCTTGCCTTAACTTTCAATACACAAGGAGGGCATCGGGAAAAAAAACTAAACTTTTGTTTTATGTGTATTAAACGACGAAATGTAAACATATTTCCTATTTTGATGGGCTGAATTACTATGTTGAACTGTAGTCAGGTTTAGTTTGATAAAATATGTTGGTTATTTTTTGATACTAATTATATTGGTGATGTAGGTGTTACATTGATGATATATGATGTTATATATAGTATTGTATTGGTGAAATATGGTGCTGTATCAAACTTTGCTTTTGAAAGCTATACTTATAAAAATCAATTAATACGTGTATTTGTAGAGTGTGTAAATATTAAGTTTCCGAAGTAAACATGCCCATTATAGAACTGTGCATACACTCACACATATATACATACACATACATGCATAGAGATGTGTATATATGTATGTTTGTGTGTGTCTGTACACACACACACACACACACACACACACACACACATATATATATATATATATATATACATACATATGAGAGATAAAAACAACTTCTCCCTTCCTCTCTCCAATGGAGGGAGGAAAGGCGATCCAAAAAAAGAAACGAAGACCTTTGCAGTTTCTATCCTGACTCAGTAATCCTTCAACGATGTCATTCCATTTCATTGATAAACTATTTATAATTTCAATTTGCTAGAACAACAGAAATCCAAATCTCAGATCTTTCTCTTATTTTTTTATTTTCTTTTATTTTTTTGCACGAAGAAATTATTACTTCCAGATCCGATCCACAGTTTCTAACCTAAATCACTACCAAAATTGCAGCGCTAGGGTTACTATATGATCATTCTTACTCCCAGTCATCGCCACCGTCTGTTTAAGGAATCTATTTGAATCTTGTAGGATAAAGCCACCAAGGAATTGGGTTTCCACATGTTCCGACGTTACTGAATCTTCTTCAGCTCCAACTTCCTCCAACCGATCTTATTGACGGTTCGAACTAGATTTCTTCTTTGTCATTGGGGATGATTGGGATTACTTCGATGTTATTCAACCCAGTCTTGTCTAAGAATTGGTTTCCAAGTTTCATCTTCTTATGCAGTTCTATGTAATAGTTCAGATCGTATGTTTGGGCATATTGAGCCTTCCACTTCCTTTCCAACTCCTGAAGGGTTGTAATGAAAAACCCAGATTACCACTGTGGCTTCAATGCCAGTTTTCTAAATTTCATGTGTAACTTTTTATGGTTTCGGGAAACAATATTTGGAGGTCTTTATGGTGGAAGTTTGGTTTCATGTATTGCTAGGCTTCAGGATGTAATCTACAGGGTAGAATTCGACAAGGCATGGAAGAAACAGAGAAGGATTTGGAAATGAACCAATGCACAGGTTTTCCAACGTCATGTTTGGTATTTCACAATTTTCTTTTCAGTAATACGAAATTGTATTCCTTAAGATGATAAAAGTACTCCAGCCAAAAATTATATATATTGATCATCTGAAGCAGTTTGCAATAGTCGAGATGTAACATGGTCAAGAGATGAGTTGATTATTTCACTGTCTAAGTCGGTATTTATAGAAGTCTGGTAACAAACGTT
>JASFAX010006893.1:0-29305 GCA_030737875.1 Allium sativum
AATAGCCGCCACCAATTAGAGAGGAAGAAAGCTAATCTAATTCAATCCTTCTCAACTCTAACAACGAATCTTCTTCAAGGGAAAGCTAATACAACTTCAGAACTCAGAATTCAGAACTCAAGACCTTCTTTGAGTTGTGAGTACAATTTCTTTAATAAAATAATTATCAATTTAATTGGATTGAGTTATGATGCAGATTATATGGTTATGTTGTGAATTTTTGACCGCATGTTATCATCTATGTTGTAATTTTTGTGATGTTATCATTTATGTTGTAAATTCTATGATGCTATCATCTATGTTGTAAATTTGTGATCATCCATGTTGTAATTTTATGATTGGTTTATGTACAATTGATCAATTCGTGATAATGTTTCACATGCTAGTTTGGTTATATGGATTCATATGATAAATCATATGTATGTATGCAAGTTTACGCGTTTATTTAGATGTGGATCGTATGCAAGTTAGTAAAGATTATGTATAATCTTACATGTTTCATGACATCTATTTTAGATCTAAAGTTAGGCTATGACATGTGCTAGTTATATGCTAAATTCTACATGTTAGTTTACATGTTTAGATGTAAGTTTACACCATCGTTATGTTGCATAAATCACATATGCAAGTTTATATAAATATATGAGTTTGGAATGTGAATCATGTTATGTAAGTTTGTGGTTATTGCCTATGCAAGTTTACACCTTTATATGTAGATCTATGACATACATGATTTATGCAAGTTGTGACCATAACCTAAACAAGTTTACACCTTTAGATTTGGATCTATGACATATATAGTTTTATGCAAGTTGTAACTTTGGTCTATGCAAGTTTTAGATGTAAAACATCATTCACACATGCAAGTTCACCCCTTATGTTTAGATCTAGTTTTAATTATCTGTATGTTGTGATGTTTTCTCTTTATTCCATGAGTTAGACTATTCAAGTCTAACGTATATTTTACGTTAAACGAACGAACGTACAACGTGGGGTAATGTGATAATATTAAAATATTTAATATTGAGAGTTAGCATAAATGCCTTAAAAGTCATAAAATAAATTTGTGATGAAAATTGGTATGATTTTACATACCATAAATAGATGGACATAATTGAGTCAATTATGGCCATAGTTAAAATTGGAATTGATTGATAATTCGAATATGGAAATTAATTCAAATTAAGGGATGATTAATTAGGAGTAATTAATCGTCTAAGACACGAGGTTAGGCTCTTTTGTGGTGTAAGACTGCCCGGACCCGCCCGGCAAATCCAGCTGCCACAAATGCCAGTCTAATATGAGAGGTTTTAGGCATAAATTAAATACGTAACAATTGTAAAGACATGAGGTTAGGCTCGTTTGTGGTGTAAGACTGCCCGGACCCGCCCGGTAAATCCAGCTGCCACAAATGCCAGCCTAATGTGAGAGGTCTTTATAAGGTTACGGTCTTAATGAATTAAGAAACATTTAACCAGATAACATGTAGTGCGACATGAGGGGGTTAAGTGGGTGCCTTGGGTGGCATGTGGAATTAAGTTGGTTCCTTGGGTGGCATTAGAAATACGATTAGAAACACTTAACCAAATTTTGAAACATGTAAGTGAACATGAATAAGAAGTGGGTTAAGTGGGATGTATTAGAGGGGACCAAGCTTAGGTGGATAGCTTGTGTCAAGTGTTGGAGCCCGTTTCAACCAGTAACCCATACGTATCTTTGTGGGCTCAACCCAAATCGAGGATGGGACACGCATACTGGGCTTGACTGTAAGAGGCCAAACCGGGTTAGCGATGGCAACGCAAGTCCAACGGGTTCATATGCGTGTGTGGACCCGGGCTGGTAGGCAAGACATTGTTGCATCATGTAGGTATAAGCCGTGCAATATTTGTGGTATCGGGTTGCCACTTTGGGGAGTGATACACCCCACTGTGGGGCCAGCACGGGTATCTACGAGTTAGGGAGCCGATCGCATGGGGCTAGTGGGTACACCTAGTGGAGATAGGGGCAGGCGGCACCTATGAATGCAGCTAGCGGTGCACGAAACTACCATTATCATTATTAAGTTCTGTAGGCGGGATCAACCTTAGGGTGACTAGTGGTGGTGCAGTATAGTAATTATTTTATAGTGTTTTAGGTGCGCCTTTAACGTTATCATAGTTCGTCTTGTTTCCATGTTTAATCTGTCATACTCAATTGTTCTCAGTCATTTCCTTATTTTCCAACTTATGCCTTAGCCTAGTTATTTTGGTAATTATACTGTTAATGTTATTGCACTCGCCAGACTTTATGTCTAACCCCCTTTGTTTCCTCCTCTTTTCTTTCTCCCCCCCTCCCCCAACCCCCTGGTGCTCAGGTTCGAACTAGCACCAGTGGAGCTTGATTTTCGACAGCTGTATCTCTTGCTTTTAGAAGTTGCTTGGATCGCTGAAGTAAAGTTCAGCCTCTCTTATTTATGGCTATTTCGTATTGGGGATTATGTCTTTCAATTTATGTACTTTGATTTAGTCAAGATGGATATTATGTACTTTGACTTAGGTTTTTTATGATGTAATCAAACCTACGTATTTATCCGCTGCAATGAATAAAGTTTTAAAGTTTTAGTGCTGTTTATATCTGTCTTGTTGTTAATTTCTGTTCTATACTCACTTAAATGCTCCATAGAAGTTAATGCATTCCCTTTGTGAGTGACATTAATGGAAGTGGGGTGTTACACTACCCGTACAAATTTGGGCACCCAAGAGTTTAGGGAAAACAAACAAAATAAACTCTGGGTCAGCCGTGGGACTGGTGTGAGTAAACTCCAACCATTTGTTTAACTTTCAAAATCCTTTCGAAAGAAATGATAATCGTAAGACCGATCCATACATAAACACAGATGTTTTTTACCTTATGATAACCAAAAAAAAAAATTGATATCAGAATCTGGTGATATTATAAAAGTGTCTACAACAAATAAATAGAATCTAACGGAAAGCTTGCATCTCACGCTCCATATATAATATAAGATCAAAAACCGTAGGGCGCTTATTGGAGATTGGATTTCCAACATGACAAGGTATGGAACCACCTTCTGATAGTGTATCTCTAGAGAGGAATACACTGGGTTCAACAAGAACATCTTGCAACCTGGCCCACACATGACCGACCACTCATTTCGCTTGAGTGTATCGAATGTATATCACCAACGGTTGGGATCAACAACTGTTTCCCCAAATGGGACAGCATCGATAGATTAA
Source organism: Allium sativum (assembly GCA_030737875.1). NCBI lineage: Eukaryota > Viridiplantae > Streptophyta > Magnoliopsida > Asparagales > Amaryllidaceae > Allium > Allium sativum. The sequence goes on from JASFAX010006893.1 coordinate 3,237, forward strand.
AAAAGTAAAAGGAATTTCTCTAGATAGGTGATTATACACCCTAATGGGAGCGACCCACATTGCCATGCTGCCTGCCCGATTTGTGTCATTTCACGGTTGTTGAGGCCTGAGGCAACGATTACTTATCATTCATTGATAGCACAATCACTTTGAATGCCACATTGTCAGATCCGTACAATTTTATGCGATCATTGGAAATACTCTGTCAGACATTCGACCATGTACACGTCCGTTCTGGGAAACGGTTGTTGTCCCTTTTTGGAATTTTGCTTGATTGTATCGAATGTATATCCGGACAATTTTCGGCCACCATATATATTTGTACAAAACAATTTTATGTGATCATTGGAAATACTCTGTCAGACGTTCGACCATATACGTCCGTTCTGGGATTGAACGAAACCAAAGGCACAATTTCCATTAATAGTAAAAGTCCTTGCACTTCACTCCGTCTTGGATTATCTTCATATAATCTGATTCGCAACGCTACTGCCAATACGGAGTTGTTCACGGATTATAATCCAACCGGTCTCACCATATTGACAACGATATTGGCTACACTTCGATAGTCGGTAATTTAACTATCAAAGAAAAATAAACAAACATTCCAACCATCAAACAAATCACTAGGCATCTTAATTAATATTTCATTAATTAAATCACTTCTTCATTTCCTTACCAATATTTGGTAACCAAATATTTTCAATAATCATCTTGGTCGCTTACGCTGTTTGGAAAACATTTCCATATTTCGCCATCTTTATTTTCTATACTTAGAAAATATCTTCTATTCATAATTGGAAAATATTCCAATTACTTCTCCGTTTCACGACCATTCATTTATATAATTAGGAAATATTTATTATTTTATTTCCAAAATTTCCCTTACTTGTGTTAAGGCGAATGTTATGTAAAACATTGCTACAACAACCCAAAATACCGCATTCGACTAACTTTCTTTAAACATTTCTCTTTGAGACTGAATCTTGCTATTTATCAGCCAATAATAACATCAATCGAGTTGGGGTATAATTACCTCTCAGTCCTTGACTGAAAATATTATTAACTTCAAAACAGACAAGACCGCGAACTTGAATAATCAACACCATATTTAACCAATTTTCCATTTCCAAAACGTATGTACATTTCTCTTTCTATTTTTAACAGATTTAATTATAGATTTCCTTTTTGTTTATAATATTCTATTTTTAGGTTTGCATCCTTATCGAATTCTATATATATCGATACATTGATTTCAAACTATCAAATATTCTTAAAAATATTCTAACTCCTTAAATTTTTGGAAAATCTCACCATAACCTCCTCTGTACCGGTCGATAGTCCAAACCTAAACTCGCCTCTCGAGGCCCTTTCCATTCAAAAAGAAAATCACAAAGCCAAGTGGCTCGCCGATTCGGCGCATAAACCACACATGGAATTTAAACATGTACCTTATTGTCTAGCACTAAATTTATAAACTTCATTCTCTTCATTCTATACCTGTTTAACACATGTTCACCTGTTTTCAATTCAATTCAACTCAATCCAATCGTTTGAATTCAGTTTCGCCCACTTATTCTTTAATTAGCTTCTTAGCCTATTTCACTTGTTATTTGAACGTATCATGTTCGTATGTATTTTAGTTTGCTTATAAATCAATTGAATCCCATTTTCATTTCAGGTTTCATATTCGATTTTGAATATGAAATTAGCAAGTCTCATTTATTTATCAAAAGAAATATCCGTTCTGATATATTTTTATTATATATCAAATTAGTTTCCCAAGTCAACATATTATTTTCGATTATCTATAAATGTTGATTTTTCCTTACTCGGTAATATATTTATTTATACTTCGATCTTCTATATTAAATTACAATTCCTTTTATAAATAAATTATTTAAAAAATTCGATATAATCGAATTTCAATTATAAAACCACTGAATTCTTCTCAATTCAGCTTATATTCTGAATTCTGAAATATAATCAATCGTTTTATTTCAAAACACTTCCCAATTTACTTTTAAATTCGTATTTGAATTTAAATGGTTTAAATTATCCAAATGATTATTTATTTCACCAAATTTATAACACCATTTATAAATTCAACTTCCTGGTTTCATTTATTTAAACAAGTTCCCTTTTCAAATTTCTATTTGAAACTCCATCCCTTTGATATTCTGAATTGCGGAATAAAAACCGCTGTTCCCTTTCGAATGATTTCAAATTCTATTTTTATATTCATATTTGAATTTAAATATTCAAATTATCTCTTGATAATTAATTCATTATATTTATAACCAGCATTTTATAAATTTCCTTATTTTATATATTTAAACTAGTCTATTTCGAAATCTGTTTAAAACCAAAATCCTATTTTGGAAATTTCTATTTATAACAACTTGTATATATAACACCCAATTTATTTTCATATTCAATTTAACTTCTATTAAATAAATTCGAATTAATCGAACTCAAATCATAAATCCTTACGGATTTATTTTAGTTCAGTTTATATTCTGAACATCAGGATAAGTTCCATCGTTTATTTCTTTAAAATGATTTCTCCATTTCTATTTTTACATTCACTTTTGAATTAAAATATTCAAATTATCCAATGATAGATTTTCCACTTTATTTATAAACATTGTTTATAAAATCACTTCAACTCCCTGTATTATTTAATTTATAAACATCATTTATAAATTTAATACTTGTTTTATTTATTTCAAAACAAGTAAATATTTTTAGTCCATTCGAATTTCAAATTCTATTTTTAGAAAAATAGAATTTACCATTTAAATCTCAAATATTGTTTTCACGATATTTTTTTATATCAACATTTTAGCACAGTGATATTTAAACATTCAAAAAAACACTATTATCAAATCACGGGTTTTATAACACATCATATATGATAATATATATGTGAAAACAAATAGTAATAAATTTTGAGGAATCCAGTTGGATTCGTCCAACCTGTTTTTCCTGCATCCACCGACGTTAGACAACATAAATAATATCCATCCTGCTTCGAGGCAATATATCATGGTATAGAAGGTCATCCACTATCATAGCGTGGGGCATATAGGGTCATCCACTAATGATACTGCGGTCATCCGCTAATAATACTGCGGGAATCCAACCACCAATATATATAATAACCACAACAACCAATCCTAAATAACTAATATATTCGATAGTCATAAAAATATTTCAACGAATGCAACATCCAAAAAATAATTATTTTTAACTAAAAATAATAATTCTAAATCAAATGTGAGTGAGATTTACTCACCTTGTCTTTTTAATTGCTACTTGTTCCAATTTCTACTTCTTAGCAAATGATTTTGCAGCTCCAATCCCCACACAACTTGATTTGATTGATTCAACCTTGTAAATTTTATTTATTCTCTTTATTACTTACACGATTAAATATATGTAATTAATTGTGAAGTTTCAAATTTTGATTTTTAATAATTATGATTATAAATATATTTCCTAGCTCGAATAAATTACATACCTTGATCCCGTTGATTTTAACGCAATTGCCAGCCTAGTCTATTGTCCAATATTGCATTCACATGTTCTTAGCATGCACAAGATGGTAGCCATTTCAATGAGGCCACAGTTATGTTTCATCTCAGTACCTCCTTACGCTTTATTGTAAAAATAACGAACTTCATCCCTACTTTCTCTCCTCCACGGTTATAGTGAACCACCACGACACTCCCTTTATCCGCACTCAACCAAAACCTCACGGTAGTTGCGAAACCCCTCAATAAAATCCAAAACTAGCCTCTGATTGATGATCGTTACCCCCAAAAATCGATAGTCCCAATTCGCGACATCATCTTCACGTACTCCCCATTGTGATGACCCCTGCTCTAGCCATCGCGGATCCATTCTGAGCTTTGCCCTAATCCACGTCGAGCTTCAGATATTTGCATCGCATCCTTCACTAAGAAAGCAGTGACTGCTGTCTCCTTTGAAAAACCCTTGCGCGCCTGACAGAATCATGTCTTCAGAGGATCGACCGCACCTGCCCTCCAAAATCGATCGCTCGTCTAGCTTCAACATGAGTGAGCTTCAATTTGACTCGTTCCAGGTGCGAAAATTACTGTTGTGGGCCCCGCAGCTCACCTACTCCCACCTAACCTCCTTCCTATAAATACCCCAAGCCTTGGCCTTCAAATGGATCGTTCTCCCTTGGAATTTTTGGACCTTAAGAGCTCCAAAAACTCATTAATGGCTTCCAACACCTCCACCATGGCCATGGGAGATGAGATAAATAATTAAAACATGGCCTGCATGTTTTCCTTCAACACTTGAAGACTAGCAAGCCTTGCTACACCGCCTCTAGACCTCTTGGACACTAAAGCCTACCTTGCCTAAAGTGGACCAAGTCAACTCACTCCAAGGAAGAAGAAGGACAACTTAGTCAAAGTTCACCATACATACAACTTTGTACACAAATATTGTAACATCTTTTATAATCAGTCAAAGATATGATGAATGAGAATAATAAAGTGAACGTAGGCGTTCATGCCGAACCACTATAAAAGTTGTGTCTCCTTGCATTTACATTATTTACCGCTTATTCTGGTAATTGTTCACACTCACACATTGGGTGTTGGCGTGCGACAATTTTGCACATCAACATTTTGGCGCGCCGGTAAGGGGATGCACAGCTTCGGCCTCTGCATCCGATTAAGTACTCGAATTATCTTTCGAACCTCATCTTCGACTTCAGCTTTACTCGCTCTACATCATGGTTATGCGCAAGAAGCTCCCAGCTATAACTGAAGCTCATGCTGAAGATGAAGTAAGCCATAAACTTTCTTCAAATGAAGTTCCATCGAACCATGTCACTCGAGAAGACATCGATGGAATGATAAAGAGTCTCGCTACTGATTTGGATGCTCGACTCGAGCGACAGGAAGACGCCTTCAATACCTTCCTCGCTTGCATTGAAGATCGAATAAGGAGCGCTTCAAGGCCGACTGCCCAGGCTGATATTGTTGGAACTAGAACCAATGTTCTTCCACCCGCGACTCCAGACACGGGGGCAACCCCACCTACTAGCCAACAGGCCGACGTCGCACCTTCCAACTGTGCAGGTCCCGCTACATGTGGGGCACCCCAAACCCCGACGTCTCTCCTCCCAACGGTGTCGGTCCTGCTACACGCGGGGGCGCCCCTAATCCCGAAATCGCTCTAGCCCATGACACTACTTTACTTGGGCAAGTGGCGGGCCCTGCAGTAGGAAATGTTGCTCAAGCGCCAATGCGCGCAGCTTTGGACGGTAGCGCTCCCACGGTTTCGGGAACTAAGATTGCGCCTAATGTGGCACCTCAAGTTGGAATCCAACCAGACTTTATCCTCAACCAACCGATTCCCAACTTGAACTCGAACACTGGGGGCACCAGTGCCGCTTTTGATAATTTAAATCAGTTGCTCGCTTTCAGGAACGGATCAGAGATCGCAGATGTCCTTCGTCGGTTCATTCGAGGTGGCGCTTCTTCTACACATTAGGATTTTATGACTCACGGTCCGCTCTCTTTGGAAATAAGAAACTCACATAACCCACTGGACTTCAAGTTACCGTATCTGAAACCCTATGATGGTCACAAGGATCCGATCGCACACCTTACGAGATATATCCGACATATGGACGTCCTTTCTACTTCGGAAAATGTTATGGCGAAGTGCTTTTCTCTTTTCTTAACGGATATAGCTGCAATGTGGTATAAGCAGCTGGAGCCGGACTCCATCACTTCTTGCGACGCTTTGGCTACTCGATTCGTGGAACAATTCAGAATCAACCTCCCCCGTCCAAATAGCGTCATGACTCTCAATGGCATCAAGCAGAAGTCCGGCGAGACTCTGCGCCAATTCCTGAAACGGTTTAGTGCTGTAGTAACTTCGGTCGATAGACCCGATCCATCTATGGTTTTGATGGCCGTAGTGTCTAGTATCTTGGAAGAATCCGACTTCAAAACATCGATGTATCAGGACCCGCCGAGGGATCTTGGAGAATTCTATTTTGAAGCCGAAAGGTTCCATTGAGAAGAAGATGCGAAGGCCGATAATAACAAAAGGATTGTCGACATGAATGTTGTAAAGGGCGTGGAACCATCCAACCCTGGAAAGGCTAAGATTACTACTACAGACCAGCAACCCCCTTCAAGAAATGGTCTTAATGCACCTTGGAAACCAAGGTTTCCGACTTATTCTGAACTCACTCATACTTTCGAAGAAATCATACTTTCGAAGAAATATATCTGGAGGTTCGTCCCAGAGCTCCCTTCACAAAGCCTTCCATCAGGGAGCCCACTCAAAGAGACAGAGATTCTGGCTGACACTGCGTATTCCACGACATCGATGGTCACAACACAATTGAGTGTTGTCTTCTGAGGAACGCTATCGAAAAACGTGTTAGAAATGGAGAGCTGTCACGGTTCGTTCGTATTCGGGATGGAAGGCAGGATATGTCCGGCCCCCTCAAAGAAATCAAGATAGGCTCGGGACTAGCAACCGTCCCGACGGCATCATCATCAACTGAACCTCTCACTGGCTCTGGTGCTGAAGGTTCAAGCCCCCTTAGCACCAGTATCTTGCGGCTTCCGGTCTCCTGGATTCCTGGTTTTCGAGCCTTTTGGTTTTCTTATGGTCTACGACTCTCAAATAATGACCTCCTCATTTACGGCATTCTCGTCTCAAGGTTCCGACCTTCGGATTTCTCAAGCCCCATGATATTGTCTCTCTTGGTTTTCTCAATTAAGGATATTAGGGGTCTGGCCCGATGATGTTTTACCTTTTGGTTTTCTGAAATGTAAAAGGTGGAGTCGACCTACCAATGCACGGGAGAAGCTATAATCCCTAAGTAGGCTCTTGATTCGACAACGCCCCATCTGGTTATCAATAAAATGGATTTCCTAACATTCCTTGGTCCTATTACCAATGTAATGCCGCCTTGAACACATTTACAGCCTTCGGCTGATCTTGCCTCGTTTAAGATCGCCTCGGATAAACCCGGTTGGCATTGCCTCGTTCAAGGTCGCCTCGGTTGATCTTGCCTCGTTTAAGATCACCTCGGATAAACTCGGTTGGCCTTGCCTCATTCAAGGCCGCCTCGGCTAATCTTGACACATTTAAGATCGCCTCCGATAAACTCGGTTGGCCTTGCCTCGTTCAAGGCCGCCTCGGCTGATCTTGCCTCGTTTAAGATAACCTCGGAAAAACTCGGTTGGCCTTGCCTCATTAAAGGTCACCTCGGCTGATCTTGCCTCGTTTAAGATCGCCTCGGATAAACTCGCTTGGCCTTGCCTCATTCAAGGCCGCCTCGGCTGATCTTGCCACGTTTAAGATCGCCTCCGATAAACTCGGTTGGCCTTGCCTCGTTCAAGGCCGCCTCGGCTGATCTTGCCTCGTTTAAGATAACCTCGGAAAAACTCGGTTGGCCTTGCCTCATTAAAGGTCACCTCGGCTGATCTTGCCTCGTTTAAGATCGCCTCGGATAAACTCGCTTGGCCTTGCCTCGTTCAAGGTCTCCTCGGCTGATCTTGCCTCGTTTAAGATCACCTCGGAAAAACTCGGTTGGCCTTGCCTCGTTCAAGGTCACCTCGGCTGATCTTGCCTCGTTTAAGATCGCCTCGGATAAACTCACTTTTCCTTGCCTCGTTCAAGGTCACCTCGGCTGATCTTGCCTCGTTCAAGATCGCCTCGGATCAAACACATTGAATAAATATGATGACCTGTGATCACCTTGTCAGTAACACGGCAGGACCGCTCACGCATGGTTATGTGTATCCCTTTCCAATGCAGATTACTGGGCCCCTCCAATCTCTCGGATACTCTAGCTATTCTGGCTTTCCATTAATGTGATCCCAAGCGATCGTCGGATTCCTCTCCTTAGTACGATCCCAAGCGATCGTGATCTTCCACTAATATGATCCTACGAGATCATGGAATTCTGGCTCATCAACTTTGGTTTTCTGTATAATATGACCCAACGTGGTAGTGGCTCTTCCGTCTTATGAATATAGAACCTCGCTCTGGACTTCTCCCAGCTCTGGTTTCTAGATTTCTCTTCTCCTCGCAAAACACATCTTCCTTAGACCAAGCAAGATATGTTTTGGGGGACAAATGTTGACATGCTTTTTTGTCAAAGCAATCACACGTCAGGTATTTGGTGAACGACGTGCTCAAGCGTAAAAAAAACAAAAAGCAGTTGGGTCGAAGTCACATCGCAAACACATTGAAGCCCGAATCCTCTATCAGATGGCCCCTATCGGGCCTAATGGACTCTTAGTCAAGCCGTCACCCGAGCCGAAGGCGAGACATGCTTCGAGCCGAAGGCGAGCCATCCAGCGGGTCTGGGGCGCAGCGCCGATGGGGATCCGGGGCCCCACAGTCCCGGTGGCGATCAACCTAGCCGGTTAGGTCGAAACTATGGGCATCGCCCGATTCATCTGATTTTCTCCATGCCAGAAGCTCAAATTCCTTCACTTCGGATCAGTAGAACCACAGATTCCTTCACTTCACATTCAGAAACTTCGAGTCCCTCGACAGTAGGATTTTCGCCTCATCCACTATCAATTTCGCCCCTCACCAGTGGGATCGAGATTTCGCACCCCACCAGTGGGGTCGAAATTTCGGACCTACCTGTGGGGTCGAAATTTCGGACCCCGCCTGTGGGGTCGAAATTTCGAACCCTACCAGTGGGTTCGAAATTCCGACCCCCGAGTAGGGGTGCGAAATTTCAAACCCGCACCAGGAGGTGCGAATTTCCTGCACATGGCTCGTTCTGGGTGCGAAAATTACTGTTGTGGGCCCCGCTGCTCACCTACTCCCACCTAACCTCCTTCGTATAAATAACCCAAGCCTTGGCCTTCAAATGGATCGTTCTACCTTGGAATTTTTGGACCTTAAGAGCTCCAAAAACTCATTAATGGCTTCCAACACCTCGACCATGGCCATGGGAGAAGAGATAAATAATTAAAACATGGCATGCATGTAACAACCCGAAATTTAATAACGTGTTAAAACCATAAATCAAGGCAAAATTAATTTTTAAAACAAGAATCAAGGGAAACGGATTGAGCCATTACGTTCGTCTCGAAATTCTTCTTGGAAACGAGTCCGAGTTTTCGAAAATCGTTGTCCGTATGAGGGAGATATGATCTCTAGAAGTTTCACAAATTTTCAGAATAAAAAACAGCTCGAAATTCGAATTCGAATTTTGAATTCAAACTCCAGAACAGGCTGGACGGGAAATTTCCCGCCCAGGACCAGGTTGACCTGTGGGTCGACCATTGTGTCGAGCTCCCAGGGACTAGGTCGACCATAGTGTCGACCTGGGGGTCGACCTGCCTCCCGAACCCGGTTTTTGAACCTGATGCATTCTGATGTATTTGACCTCGTTTTCTGTCCAGATTTGTCTGCCTAATCCTATATAAACATCCTCCTAGCCTCATTCTCTTTACACCATTCTTCTCTAACCTTACGTTGCACAAACTCTTGATGATCATGGCTTCTTCTTCTTCCTCTAAATTAAATTAAGATAAATTAAATTAAATGCGAAGATTATTTCTTAAAGACTACGGCTAGGAATTGGGGATTTGCTTCTACAATCAAAGCAAGATACAACGATTCAACAATTCGATGACTAGTTTATAGATTCAACTTCTGTATCTCAATTTCTTAGACCACGATATGTAAGTTCAAGTTACTTTTAGATAAAAACTATAAACTTAATATGGACAATGTTGTAAATTGGAATTGGATCTATGTATGATATTTGATTCATATCTATTCTTGTTCATCTTGGGACTTGAATTTTTGGGAATATTGCTATGAAATCAGTTTGGGCCTATTCACGTTGTAAATCAAACTCTTTCATGTCTATAACATTTTCATGCCTATGACGTTGAAAATATTGTTAATGGCCAAGGACTATGACTGTGAACATAAGACTATGCCTATGCCTATGACTGTGAACATAAGACTATGCTTATGCCTACGACTGTGAACATAAGACTATTGCCTATGACTATGACAAGGACAATTGTGGCTAATCACCTATGACTCATGTCCATGAGAATTATTGCCTATGATTATGAACATAAGACTATTGTCTATGACCATGACTTTGAAACTATTACTGTTAATTGCCTATGATGATTACCTAGGACTATTTTGGATAATTGTCCATGACTATTGTGATTAATCGCCTATGGTTCATAACTATGAGATTCCTACCTATGACCATGACTATGATCATTGTGGTTAATTGCCTAAGATTATTTGATTGTTCATGCCCATAACACTATAGTTGAAAACCATGTTGTACACCGAATTGGCATTTTGTTGGATCTCATACCTAGGGTGTGACTTGCTAAGTTTATTCGCTATTATGTACACCAAAACCATTGGATCCATTATTCTTATATTTGGCTTGCTTTTGCATGCCTATTCTTTTATGTCAACTTTTATCATGACTATCGCCTTATTTTGCTAGATTTGAAATCCTATATGCCAGTGATGTTGTAACCAATTGTCTCAAGTTATATCATGCTAGTCTTGAAATCCCTTTTATCGCTTTATGCCCGTCCCTTTTGCCTATCATAGTTTTGAATGTTATTCCCTTTATTTTGGGTTTTGGATTTATTTATAGTATGGATCGATTCACGTTTACGTACGATGGGAATACGATTTAGGTAAATGAGGCAAAACATGAATTGGTTATGAACACGAATTATGAACTAGATAATAGGCAAACTTGAAACATGAACATTGTTATAACTTGAATCTAGATGTGGACATGAAACTTTCCTTGAAACTTGACACGAACTTGGCATGAAAATTTGAACATGGACATGACACTAGAATGAACTTGAAAACAGCCAACTCGAGGTTGGGTTGAGTTTGCGGTGTAATTCTGCCCGGAACCGCCCGGTGAATCCAGTTACTGCAAACAATAGGATCCAATGAGGGTAGTCAGTCATATCGCACATGAAAACCCGAGGTCAGACTGAGTTGTGGTGTAAATCTGCCCGGAACCGCCCGACATATCCAGTGACCACAACAACAGGTCTGATGTGAGAGGTTGGGGTGCAATAATGAATTAATGCCACATGATAGGGTTAAGTCATGAACATGAAAGACATCACTTAACCAACATGACACATGATTCGTAGGGCTAAGTCATGAAATTGAACGAAAACACATAGCCAATTTGACATGACACGTAGGCGGGTTAAGTCACGAACTTGAATGACAACACTTAACCAAGTTGACATGCTAGACTGATAAGGGTTAAGTCACGGATTTAAATGACAACACTTAACCTATTGGACGGAAACCCTAGTTACGCGGTCTGTTTCAGCAGTAACCCACTAGATGTATCATGGTACCCTGGAACTACGCAGGGTAGGGCACGATTAGTGGGTTGATCCTAAGAAACCAGAACGACGGCTGAGTTGGTGCGCCAGTGTAGGTTCAGGCGGGCTATGGTCATGCACGTGGTTCGGAGTTGAAAAAGCAGGCATTGGGCATCAGTAGGTTTATCTGTGCATGCTCGATTCGTGTTAGTGGTTGGCACCCTATGGTTGATACACCCTATGGTGGACCTAGCACAGGTGACTACATTTGTGATAGGGCCGTATGACACGGATACATGACGAGCTAGAACTTATAGGGAGCCGATCGACTAGTGGATCGTTTCGTTGGACGTAGAAATGGGTCATTTCATGATATTGGGCCAAGGGATCATTTCATGATTAATATAAGACATAGGTTTGGGACACTAGTACAGTTGGTGCAGCGAACCTTGGACATGCGATGTTATACCTGATTTATCTTGTTTTCTTAGTTTATCATGCCCAGCTTGACAGCATCCTTATGTTTACTTTCAGTTTATACATGTCATGTTACCTTTACATGTTTTTATGCTGAAAGTCACTTGGACTTACCAGTCTTTATGACTGACCCGTTTTCTTTCACCTCTTTTTCTTTCGTTTCTCCCCCCCCCCCACCCCAGGTTCTCAGGGAGGAAACTCTAGCACTTAGCTTGGATTTCGCTTGATTTCGGTTCAGCTCATGTATGGTTTGATCTTGAGCTATGCTATGGCGGTATTTCTGCTACCTTTGGGGAATTAAGCTACTTTTGATGTTTTAAGTTTATGCTTCTTTATTTATGCAAGACATAATTTGTTGTAATGGAAAATAATGACCTTGGCTATTTGATGAAAAAGGTTTTGACTATTTTTGAAAGTAATGAAATTTATCTTTTGATTCTTCCGTTGTGTTATCTATGTTTTGTCTTATAATATTTCTGTGTTTGTTTACCTCGATAACGCTCCTCCAAAACTAGTGCATTCCCTTTGTGAGTGACCCTCGCGGAGGTGGGGTGTTACACTTGGTATCAGAGCAGAAGGTTACTAGACTGGGAAAAAATTTTTTTAAAAAAAAAAACTTCTAAAACTCTTTTCAAAACCATTTACAAAGAAGAATTTTTTTCAAGAAAAGTCTTGTTTTATTTAAAGGCTATTCCCCAAATGCCATTAGCACTATCCTTTGTTTCCTCGTTTGAATCACTTCTTTTTCCATTTCAACATGTCTGGGAATCTTAACTTTCTAGAGGGTGTGCCAATACCTGGCTGGTTCAGGAGGTACTTAGAGGCTAGGGCCAACGATGCAGGCCCAGCAGATATTCCTCCTTCAGCTGCAGTGATTCCTCCTCCTCCTCCCCCTCCTCGTGCAATTACTTTCTCAAAGATCTGTAAAGATTTTAGGGCCATGGGTGGAAAGGATTTCAAGGGAACCGAATCATTCGTAGATGCGAAGAACTGGCTCAAAGAACCTGAGGATTTGTTCGTCATCTTCGAGGTGGACGATAGGCAGAAGGTACAGTTGGCAATATGGTTGCTCAAAGACGAAGCTTCCTATTGGTGGGAAGTCACTAACCCTAAAAGACTTATTGACACATGGATGGATTTCCGGACAAGGTTTGAGATGAAATTCCTCTCGCAAGCAGAACGAATTCTACAACTGGAAAAATTCTTATCTCTTAAGCAAGGAAGTATGACGGTCAAGTAGTACGTCAATCAATTCAATCAGCTGGCTCGGTTTGGACTGGACTTAGTAAATACCCCTCATAAGAAGGCTCTCCATTTTGTCAAAGGATTGAATGAGCCACTTCACAGCTTGGCTATGACCCACGTACCTAAGGGGGCTACTTATGAAAAGCTAGTAAACATGGCGCTCTTAAATGAAGAAGACAAGAATGGCAAGAAGGAGGTCAAGGCGAATGAGACTCAAAACAAGAAGGTAGACTCCGGGAAAGGAGGCAAGGACAACAACAACAATAAGGATAACAAGATACGTGAGAAAAGAAAATGCCACTTTTGCTGTATTGAGGGGCATATAGTCCAGGATTGTAGAAAGAAGAAGATGAAGATGGGAGCATGCTTTCAGTGTGGTGATACTGGACATATCAGCAAGAACTGCCCTAAGAAGCAAGGGCAAGGCCCGCAGGAAGGACCTACTGGGGTACATCTTTAACTTCTTCTCCTAGATGCTTTGTTTTATCTTGCTTATCTTCTCAATCTTATCTTGAGAACCTTAGGTAGAACCATTTTGGATGTAAACATGTGATTGAAACATGTTATTGTTGATGTTTGCAAATGGTTGCAAGTGGTTGCTCGTGGTTGCATAACACACATTAGGCACTAGATCGGCTCAGACGCATTTTCATATTGCATATGCATGAGTGTTTATACTTGTTTATGGATGAAATTGAATGTGTTATCATATGGATGTTGCATATGGATGGATGTTTGTGCACACATATAGTGTTTATGTGACTAGGACTATTTGCATACATGTTGGACTCATGACACTAATCATATTTTGCATTAGGAAGATCAATCAGGCCTGATCATTTGCATTAGATAAGGAACATATACACACACTTTCTGCATATGTTCATATAGCATTAGAAATCTTTTTAGGACAATGGTTGCCTGTGGATGATGGTTGAGTAGATGGTTGATTGGATGATAGGATGCATTCTTCTTAGCTTGAAGATTTCGGGGACGAAAGCCTTTAAAGAGGGGAGAATGTAACAACCCGAATTTTAATAACGTGCTAAAACCATAAATCAAGGCAGAATTAATTTTTAAAGCAAGAATCAAGGGAAAAGGGTTGCGCCATTGCGTTCGTCTCGAAATTCTGCTTGGAACGAGTCCGAGTTTTCGAAAATCGGAGTCTGTATGAGTGAGATATGACCTCTAGAAGTTTCACGAATTTTCAGAATAAAAAACAGCTCGAAATTCGAATTTGAATTTCGAATTCAAACTCCAGAACATGCTGGGTGTGAAATTTCCCGCCCAGGACTAGGTCGACCTTGGGGTCGACCATAGTGTCGACCTCCCAGGGGCCAGGTCGACCATAGTGTCGACCTGGGGGTAGATGTAATGTCCCGATTTTGAAACGACTGTTAAATAGTAGAAACAATGATTAAAGTGGAATTAATATATATTAAAGAATAAACAATGGAATGTAAATCAAATAATTTAAAATAAATTTGATAGATAAGCAAACTTAAAACTTGTTGTAAACATGGATGCGAATATATGTAAGATAAATATGCTTGTATATAGAGATATACATATATCTTAAATCCTACCCTATAACCATTCCCTAATATCAACTTGCAAAAATAAAATAAAAATAAAATAAAACCCTTAGCAAACTATCAACACAAATATGTTGTTTATGTCATCAAAATCCAAGAATGATATGTCAACATTAATGAAGCATGGCATGTTTATTCAATAGCATGTGCATAGCAAATCAAAATAGGGTATGGTAAAATCTATAGCATAGAGTCTAATAAGATTATAAAATAAATCATAAAATCAAACATAGGAAAATCAGTTTTAATATGTAAATAAAATCCAAGAAAATCTTGTATCCTTGTCGTAGAATAGCGCACAGCTTCTAGAAGTAAGTGTAAGACAAAGACATAAGAAAATATCTTGCTTAAATTACTAAAAACAAATCAACAATGGGAAGGAGGAAAAATATAAGGCTATGTATTGTATTATCGTAAGACAATAAGGTATGGGAGAACCTATTAAAACACTAAATGAACCAATATTTTTTAATACTAAAATCTGCCAATAAATACCAATATAAATCCATACACTCTCCTCACACAAAAACAATCAAAAACTTGAGAGAACCAATGCAGCAAAGAATCACAGGCAGTTTTCTAGAAACAAAGGAGGAAAGCTGACATTGGTGAGTAAACTGAATCTTTAAATTTTTGTTCAGATCTTTACCTTAAGTACCATTAACAATTATAGGTTGATCATTCATGTTTTAGTGCATCTATGTGTGAATTTATGGTGATACCAAACTCAGAAAAACCTTAGAAAGAAAACCCCGTATATATGTGTGATGCAAAACCAGGATAACCATTCCTGTTTAATTAAAATACCATAACTTCGAATCAAACAGTTTGCAGGATTTAGTCTCTGCATTTAATGGTTACTATACATTTGTAGTATGCATTAAAAATAGGGTCAGTTTATATAATAGTATACATTCTTAAGAAAAACCAATTTTCCCTATAACCAGACCCAACATCATCGAATCATGATTTAGGCATATGAATACGATCGAGGAAGGAAATCATGAATTTTAGTGTAGTTATTAGGATTTTTAAGATTGTGGACGATGGCATATTGTGAGATGAATGGAATTGGTTCTTAAAGCTTTTTGCGGCGATCCCACTAACCAAATCCGACGGCATAAACACTGAAGTGGCGGAAGCATTCATAGATGAAGGGAAAAATGTCATATAAATTTTCTATTGTGTAAATCGATCGATTGAAGCTAATTTAGGTTTCGAAGAGGAGTTTGGGTTTCGAATTTGTAAATGTCTCGTATGAGATCCTGACGCGATCGAGTGGACCAGAAATGGTCGAGGAGTCGCGCCCAAGGTCAGAGAGGAGGTGGAAGGAGGCGCAGAACCTCCGGTGGTCGGAGATGATGGGAAGTGGCAGTTTTGTGGTGGGTTTGGGTTTATGCTATTCGACAGTTATGAGGTTGAATGGTGGTTTCGAGACAGAGAGATCTTGGCAGCGAAGTGACTGGTCAAAGGCGATCAAGGGGAGTGAGGTGGCTTGCGAGGGGGGTCGGCAGAAGGTGCAAGGCGGTGGATCATCTGTGCACGTGCACAAAAGGGTATATGCACAACTGTATATTTGTGATAAACTGTAGTCGGTTTGGTTGGGAATATGATGACCAAGGTTTGTGTTTTAAAGAAGAGGAGGTCGGTATCATAACATAGAAGTGTTTAGGTAATAAAGCATGGTTTTAACTGAGGTAAAAATGCGAGGAGTTGGTGGGAACAAAAGTAACAGAGAAAGGAAAAAGACAGGAGAAGATGACCAATGTTTCAAATAGTTTTACATAAGTAAAGACCTGTAGGAATAACATAAAACCTGTATTTGGTCCACACTGATCTCCAAGTTGAGTTGCTTGTTCATGATTAAGAAACCAGACTTGCAGAACTGGTAAGACAAACTGATAGGAAGGTAAGGCAAAAAGGTATATAGTAGTGAACAAAAATGTGAAGCATTTGTGAAAAAGGGAATTCGAGATGAGCTTATGGGATTTGGCTAAAGAAAGAAAGTGCATAGGCTTTGGGGACTGCTTAGGCTAAAATAAAATATTAGATCGATGGAAAATTACATATAAGAATACAATTAGATCGAAGGCGTCGCTTGTTATCAGATCATGAAAGAAGATGTTGGTCACTCAAGGCGTTAGCAAGATAAAATGAATTAGAAAAAAGTATAAAGGAAAAGATTTAGGCCAAGGGTTTCAGGCCAGTAAGTTATTTAGAAATAAATGACAAATACAAAGGATCAAGAAGGAAAAACAAAGAGGTGAGGAAAAGCAGACTAAAAAGGAATTTAAAGAGAGGAGAAGATAGAAAATACAGAAATGAAATATGAAATAAATATGGAAACGAAATATGTAGAGATGGTTAGCTAGGCCGAAGTAATAATATAAGTAAGGATTTAAAACAAAATAAAAGCAAGGAAGATGGAGTCAAGAAGATTGACTGATCGGCCGAAGGAAAAGCATTAGCAAGAAAAGAAAAGAAGGATTACGGGTTAGGAAATAAGAATTAAGTAGAAAGCAAAAAGAATAGAAAAGAATAAAATAAAATAAAATAGAGAAATTATATAATCAAATTTATTAGTTGTTTGTTAAAAACAACGATGTATATAATTATAAAGTAAGATAGGGTGTTGATTAAAATAATTATCATGATTAACGAACTAATATTTTCGTATTAACTGCCGTGTGCGAAGCACGTGCCTCCTAGTTGGATAATAAAATACTGTTTATGTAGATGTTATTTACAAATATAAAGCCATAGTCAAATGCCAGGATTACAAACAATGCAGAAGGAAAATTCTGTTTAATCAAAGTTTATTTTAAGGATATATAGTATGTTTATATATATATATATATATATATACATGAAATGGAATCGTAAATCAAAGGCATTGGAGTATAAAAGCAAAGCAGTAGAAAATATTGAACTCATCTCCAAATTTAAATCGACTTAAGAGAGTTACCGTTTCTTCAAAACAAGGAATGTTTTGAGATAAAATATTGAAATCAGTCCTTAAATATCGACTGGCCTTAAAAGACATTACGCTAATCATTTCAAAAAGTCCGGAATTTATATTCCACTTTGTTTTGATTGATACGTCACGTGTCATAGTTTGTTGAAGATTTATTGAAGACAAAGAAACGCAAAAGCGGTTCGGTTCGTCTAGTCCCAGGACGACTTGTATGGACGAATGTCTGACAGAGTATCTCCAAAGGAATCGTGTACGTTGATTTCCTCAAACGTATTCTGTGGTGGCGAGAAGACACCTTCTCTTAACTCAACGTAATAGCCCGATTACTTTTGTGGAAATAAAATTAGTCATCTCTGGAGGATTTGACGATGTGGCATTCAAAGTAAATAATGACCAGATGTATTAGAAGCAAACGTAGCCTCAAAGCCTCATCAACCAGGAAAGACAGAAATTGGGCTAGGCAGCATGGCTAGTTGGATCATTCCCAAGCAGTGTGTATTGTCACCAATCTAGAGAATATTCATATTGTTACATCTTTTCATTTCTGTATCTCCCGGGAGAATGGTAGCTGCGCAGCCGTAATGGGTGACAATGTGTTCGATACACTCAAGTTAAATGAGTGGTCGGTCATGTGTAGCCGGGTTGCAAGACGTTCTTGTTGAACCTGCAGTGTATCCCCTTTAGAGTACACTGATCGGTAGGTGCTCCCATACCTTGTCTGTTGGAATCCAATCTCCAATAAGAGTCCGTGGTTTTTGATTTTAGACTATATACGTGGGACGTGAGATGCAAGCGTTCTGCTAGATGGTTATTTATTTGATGAAAACTATTATCCTTTCTTTCAAAACGTTTTAGAAAGGTTAAACCAATATTTCTGTATCTCATGAGGGAAAACCCCTTTCGTCTTTACGACATGGTCTTATGAGATATACTGTACTAATCAAGTTGTGTTTTAAATTGTTTACTCACACTAGTCCCCTGACTGACCCAGAGTTTATTTTTCTGTGTTTTCCTAAACTCTTGGGTACTCATAACACTTTTTATGGGTAGACAACTGATCCAGGTTTTAAGTGCAAATCCTTTGGAGTATTTTGGGCAGGAAGTTCCGGAGACAGCTTATCTATATCTAAGTATCCAGTTCGTATGATGTGTTGGGCTAGTAACCATGTAAGATGTATTATATGATGTAACAGTCTCTGATGTGTAAAATGTAATGTGATATTATGTTTTGTTAAAATTCCGCTGTGAGATTTTGTTGTAATGTTTCTCTTACTTTTCTATTCTATTTGTTCTATCCTTTCTATCTCATCCTCTAACTTCTTTCTATTAACAGTCAGAGTTCGATACTTGGTTTTGTTTGACGAGTAATAGAAGATTTCGTATTACTGTTGCAAATTCAAGCATCGAAATTTTCCGGCCGTTACAGTTAGTATCGGAGCATAAGGTTAACCGAATACCTTGGCTCTGAGTGAATATTGAGAGAGCGTATTTGAAAATATAAACTATATTATAAATTTTAATATAAACTTTGTATAGGCCAACCCTAATTATCGAATTAGGTTACTGTTAAAATATCTTCCGATCAAATGAAGGACTGGACAATAAAAATCCAAGTCATAATTAGAAGGAGTTAAATGGATAAGGGTCAGCCTCGGGATAATTCAAATAGATTTAAAATTGAATTGAAAGGTATCTTAATTTTAGTGAAAGGAGTTAAAATAAATAGGGTCAGCCCAGGATACGCTAAATAACGATGAGTTAAATTTAAAAAAATATCCAAGTGAATAAAATTGGGTTTTTCCCCGGTAATAAAGACCAGACTTGAGTAATGGACTTATCTTGGTTAAGTGCACTAATTTGGGGATAAAATCAGAAGTTGGGATTTCAGAATTAAGGATAACAAATTTTTAAATAAATAAGGAGTCGGTTTGGAACGTGCAGACATATAGGAATTTGACTTTAGTTAAAACCAGAAACTTATTCGTCACTCTTTAATTTCGGGGACAAAATTCATTTAAGGTGGGTAGATTATAATGTCCCGGTTTTTGAAACAACTGTTAAATAGTAGAAACAATGATTAAAGTTGAATTAATATATATTAATGAATAAACAATGGAATGTAAATCAAATAATTTAAAATAAATTTGATTGATAAGAAAACTTAAAACTTGTTGTAAACATGGATGAGAATATATGTAAGATAAATATGCATGTATATAGATATATATATATATATATATCTTAAATCCTACCCTATAACCATTCCCTAATATCAACTTGCAAAAATAAAATAAAAATAAATGAAAACCCTTAGCAAAATATCAACACAAATATGTTGTTTATGTCATCAAAATCCAAGAATGATATGTCAACATTAATGAAGCATGGTATGTTTATTCAATAGCATGTGCATAGCAAATCAAAATAGGGTTTGGTAAAATCTATAGCATAGAGTCTAATAAGATTATAAAATAAATCATAAAATCAAACATAGGAAAATCAGTATTTATATGTAAATAAAGTCCAAGCAAATCTTGTATCCTTATCGTAGAATAGTGCACAGCTTCTAGAAGTAATGGTAAGACAAAGACATAAGAAAATATCTTGCTTAAATTACTAAAAACAGATGAACAATGGGAAGGAGAAAATATAAGGCAATGTATTGTATTATCGTAAGACAATAGGGTATGGGAGAACCTATCAAAACATTAAATGAACCAATATTTTTTTAATACTAAAATCTGCCTATAAATACCAACATAAATCCATACACTCTCCTCACACAAAAACAATCAAAAACTTGAGAGAACCAATGCAGCAAAGAATCACAGGCAGTTTTCTAGAAATAGAGGAGGAAAGCTGACATTGGTGAGTAAACTGAATCTTTAAATTTTTGTTCAGATCTTTACCTTAAGTACAATTAACAATTATAGGTTGATCATTCATGTTTTAGTGCATCTATGTGTGAATTTATGGTGATACCAAACTCAGAAAAACCTTAGAAAGAAAACCCTGTATATATGTATGAAGCAAAACCAGGATAACCATTCCTGTTTAATTAAAATACCATAACTTCGAATCAAACAGTTTGCAGGATTTAGTCTCTGCATACAATGGTTACTATACATCTGTAGTATGCATTAAAAATAGGGTCAGTTTATATAATAGTATACATTCTTAAGAAAAACCCATTTTCCCTGTAATCAGACCCAAAACATGAAATTTCAGTCATCATCGAATCATGATTCAGGCATATGAATACGATCGAGCAAGGAAATCATGAATTTAAGTGTAGTTATTTGGATTTTTAAGATTGTGGATGATGGGATATTGTGAGATGAACGGAATTGGTTCTTAAAGCTTTTTGCGGTGATCCCACTAACCAAATCCGACGGCATAAACACTGAAGTTGCGGAAGCATTCATAGATGAAGGGAAAAATGTCAAATAAATTTTCTATTGTGTAAATCGATCGATTGAAGCTAATTTAGGTTTTGAAGGGGAGTTTGGGTTTCGAGTTTGTAAACGTCTCGTATGAGATCCTGACGCGATCGAGTGAACCAGAAATGGTCGAGGAGTCGCGCCCAAGGTCAGAGAGGAGGTGGAAGGAGGCGCAGAACCTCCGGTGGTCGGAGATGATGGGAAGTGGCAGTTTTGTGGTGGGTTTGGGTTTATGTTATTCGACAGTTATGAGGTTGAATGGTGGTTTCGAGACAGAGAGGTCTTGGCAGCGAAGTGACTGGTCAAAGGCGATCAAGGGGAGTGAGGTGGCTTGCGAGCGGGGTCGGCAGCAGGTGCAAGGTGGTGGATCATCTGTGCACGTGCACGAAAGGGTATATACACAACTGTATATTTGTTATAAACTGTAGTCGGTTTGGTTGGGAATAAGATGACCAAGGTTTGTGTTTTAAAGAAGAGGAGGTCAGTATCATAACATAGAAGTGTCTATGTAATAAAGCATGGTTTTAACTGAGGGAAAAATGCGAGGAGTTGGTGGGAACAAAAGTAACAGAGAAAGCAAAAAGACAGGAGGAGATGACCATTGTTTCAAATAGTTTTACATAAGTAAAGACTTGTAGGAATAAAATAAAACCTGTATTTGGTCCACACTGATCTTCAAGTTGAGTTGCTTGTTCATGATTAAGAAACCAGACCTGCAGAACTGGTAAGACAAACTGATAGGATGGTAAGGCAAAAAGGTATACATTAGTGAACAAAAATGTGAAGCATTTGTGAAAAAGGTAATTAGAGATGAGCTTATGGGATTTGGCTAAAGAAAGAAAGTGCATAGGCTTTGGGGACTGCTTAGGCTAAAATAAAATATTAGATCGAAGGAAAATTACATATAAGAATACAATTAGATCGAAGGCGCCGCTTGTTATCAGATCATGAAAGAAGAGGTTGGGCACTCAAGGCGTTAGCAAGACAAAATGAATTAGAAAAAAGTATAAAGGAAAAGATTTAGGCCAAGGGTTTCAGGCCAGTAAGTTATTTAGAAATAAATGACAAATACAAAGGATCAAGAAGGAAAAACAAAGAGGTGAGGAAAAGCAGACTAAAAAGGAATTTAAAGAGATTAAAAGATGGAAAATATAGAAATGAAATATGAAATAAATATGGAAACGAAATATGTAGAGAAGGTTAGCTAGGCCGAAGTAATAATATAAGTAAGGATTTAAAACAAAATAAAAGCAAGGAAGATGGAGTCAAGAAGATTGACTGATCGGCTGAAGGAAAAGCATTAGCAAGAAAAGAAGGATTAAGGGTTAGGAAATAAGAATTAAGTAGAAATAAAAAAGAATAGAATAAAATAAAATAAAATAGAGAAATTATATAATCAAATTTATAAGTTGTTTGTTAAAAACAATGATGTATATAATTATAAAGTAAGACAGGGTGTTGATTAAAATAATTATCATGATTAACGAACTAATATTATCGTATTAACTGCCGTGTGCGAAGCACGTGCCTCCTAGTTGGACAATAAAATACTTTATATGTAGATGTTATTTACAAATATAAAGCCATAGTCAAATGCCAGGATTAAAAACAATACAGAAGGAAAAATCTGTTTAACCAAAGTTTATTTTAAGGATATATAGTCTGTTTATATATATATATATATATATACATATATATATATATATATATATGAAATGGAATCGTAAATCAAAGGCATTGGAGTATAAAAGCAAAGTAGTAGAAAATATTGAACTCATCTCCAAATTTAAATCAACTTAAGAGAGTTACCGTTTCTTTAAAACAAGGAATGTTTTGAGATAAAATATTGAAATCAGTCCTTAAATATCGATTAGCCGTAAAAGACATTACGCTAATCATTTCGAGAAGTCCGGAATTTATATTCCACTTTGATTTGATTGATACGTCACGTGTCAGAGTTTGTTGAAGATTTATTGAAGACAGAGAAACGCAAAAGATGTTCGGTTCGTCCAGTCCCAGGACGACTTGTATGGACGAATTTCTAACAGAGTATTTCCAAAGGAATCGTGTACGTTGATTTCCTCAAACGTATTCTGTGGTGGCGAGAAGACACCTTCTCTTAACTCAACGTAATAGCCCGATTACTTTTGTGGGAATCAAATTAGTCATCTCTGGAGGATTTGACGATGTGGCATTCAAAGTTAATAATGACCAGATGTATTAGAAGCAAACGTAGCCTCAAAGCTTCATCAACCAGGAAAGACAGAAATTGGGCTAGGCAGCATGGCTAGTTGGGTCATTCCCAAGCAGGGTGTATTGTCACAAATCTAGAGAATATTCATATTGTTACTTCTTTTCATTTCTGTATCTCCCAGGAGAACGGTAGCTGCGCAGCCGTAATGGGTGACAATATATTCGATACACTCAAGTTAAATGAGTGGTCGGTCATGTGTAGTCGGGTTGCAGGACGTTCTTGTTGAACCTGCAGTGTATCCCCTCTAGAGTACACTGATCGGCAGGTGCTCCCATACCTTATCTGTTGGAATCCAATCTCCAATAAGAGTCCATGGTTTTTGATTTTAGACTATATACGTGGAACGTGAGATGCAAGCGTTCTGCTAGATGGTTATTTATTTGATGAAAACTATTATCCTTTCTTTTAAAACGTTTTTGAAAGGTTAAACCAATATTTCTGTATCCCATGAGGGAAAAACCCGTTCCGTCTTTACGGCATGGTCTTATGAGATATACTGTACTAATCAAGTTGTGTTTTAAATTGTTTACTCACACCAGTCCCCTGACTGACCCAGGGTTTATTTTTCTGTGTTTTCCTAAACTCTTGGGTACTCATAACACTTGTTATGGGTAGACAAGTCATCCAGGTGTTAAGAGCAAATCCTTTGGGGTATTTTGGGAAGGAAGCCCTGGAGACAGCTTATCTATATCTAAGTATCCAGTTCGTATGATGTGTTGGGCTACTAACCATGTAAGATGTATTATATGATGTAACAGACTCTGATGTGTAAAATGTAATGTGATATTATGTTTTGTTAAAATTCCGCTGTGAGATTATGATGTAAGGTTCTTCTTACTCTTATATTCTATTAGTTCTATCTTTTCTATCTCATCCTCTACCTTCTTTCTATTAACAGTCAGAGTTCGATACTTGGTTTTGTTTGACGAGTAATACAGGATTTCGTATTACTGTTGAAAATTCAAGCGTCGAAATTTTCCGGCCGTTACAGTCGACCTGCCTCCCGAACCTGGTTTTTGAACCTGATGCATTCTAATGTATCTGACCTCGTTTTCTGTCCAGATTCGTCTGCCTAATCCTATATAAACAGCCTCCTAGCCTGATTCTCTTTACACCATTCTTCTCTAACCTTATGCTGCACAAACTCTTGATGATCATGGCTTCTTCTACTTCCTCTAAATTAAATTAAGAAAAATTAAATTAAACGCGAAGATTATTTCTTGAAGACTAAGACTAGGAATTGGGGATTTTCTTCTAAAATCAAAGCAAGATACAACGATTCAATAATTCGTCGACTAGTTTATAGATTCAACTTCTGCATCTCAATTTCTTAGACCACGATCTATAAGTTCAAGTTACTTTTAGATAAAAAATATAAACTTAATATGGACATTGTTGTAAATTGGAATTGGATCTATGTATGATAACTGATTCATATCTATTCTTGTTCATCTTGGATCTTGACTTTTTGGGAATATTGCTATGAAATCAGTTTGGGCCTATTCACGTTGTAAATCAACTCTTTCATGTCTATAACATTATCATGCCTATGATGTTGAAACTATTGTTAATGGCCAAGGACTATGACTGTGAACATAAGACTATGCCTATGCCTATGCCTATGACTGTGAACATAAGACTATGCTTATGCCTATGACTGTGAACATAACACTATTGCCTATGACTATGACCAGGACAATTGTGGCTAATCACCTATGACTCATGACCATGAGAATTATTGCCTATGATTATGAACATAGACTATTGTCTATGACCATGACTTTGAAATTATTACTGTTAATTGCCTATGACTATTGCCTAGGACTATTTTGGAAAATTATCCATGACTATTGTGATTAATCGCTTATGGTTCATAACTATGAGATTCATACCTATGACCATGACTATGATCATTGTGGTTAATTGCCTAAAACTATTTGATTGTTCATGCCCATAACACTATACTTGAAAACCATGTTGAACACCGAATTGGCATTTTGTTGGATCTCATACCCAGGGTGTGACTTGCTTAGTTTATTCGCTATTATGTACACCAAAACCATTGGATCCGTTATCCTTGTATTTCTATTCTTTTATATCAATTTTTATGTTGACCATCGCCTTATTTTGCTAGATTTGAAATCCTATATGCCAGTGATGTTGTAACCAATTATCTCAAGTTATATCATGCTAGTCTTGAAATCCCTTTTATCGCTTTATGCTCGTCCCTTTCGCCTATCATAGTTTTGAATGTTATTCCCTTTATTTTGGGATTTGGATTTATTTGTAGTATGGATCGATTCACGTTTATGTGCGATGGGAATACGATTTGGGTAGATTAGGAAAAACATGAATTGGTTATGAACATGAATTATGAATTTAATAATAGGAAAACTTGAAAAATGAACATTGTTATAACTTGAATCTGGATGTGGACATGAAACTTGCCTTGAAACTTGTCACGAACTTGACATGAAAATTTGAACATGGACATGACACTAGAATGAACTTGAAAACGGCCAACTCGAGGTTGGGTTGAGTTTGCAGTGTAATTCTGCCCGGAACCACCCGGCAAATACAGTTACTGCAAACAATAGGATCCAATGTGGGTAGTCGGTCATATCTCACTTGAAAACCCGAGGTCAGACTGAGTTGTGGTGTAAATCTGCCCGGAACAACCCGGCACATCCAGTGACCACA
>JASFAX010006894.1:0-29302 GCA_030737875.1 Allium sativum
AATTCCTTAACTAAATGTCAATTAGTGCTGATTACCCATTAGATAAATCTAACTAATTTATTTATATAAACATGACGTATCTAATTTTAACTAGTTTAAATATATATATATATATATATATATATATATATATATATAGACATACACATATATACATATTAGTTAACATTCTTAATTAATTTAAATTACTTAAATTCTTACCTCATAATCCATTATTTCTTCATTAAAACCCCTACTGACCCTACCATGATATTCGACATCTCAATCTCCTCCTGACACTGTCGTATGTGTCAAACTCGACACAATCCCCCATCACAATGTTTTCCCGGACCCTCATGAACATCAACAACGACTTCACAAACTTGTCGATACCTTATAATAAAATTCCAAATCGTCGTACATCGTCCCAGTCTTAATCGCGCCTTTGCCTTCCATCGTGACCTGCTTCCCACCCATCGACAGTAAACGCCGCGTCCTACAGTAGAGCATCGCACTCCATGAAATTCACATCATAAACCCAAATTGCGACTATCAGACTTAACGCCTTCACCTCTGTGGCGATAGTGCAAGTCGCACTACTCCATTTCCAAATCTCGTTCCAAACCTAGATACGAGCTCGCGCATCCTAATCGACATCAACATTGAGCATGCGGTTTTCTTGAAGAGATGTTAGGCGACTTCACAGAATCTAGGACTGGTGGATTTTGTAAAGGAATCGATTTGATTTTTAATTAAAGGAATCAGCCATTTCTGTTTTCCTCAATCTGTAGCTTTTCTCGCTAATTGAATGAATTCGAGAATAAAAAGGTAGTCGGTGTTTGCAAAGGAATGGTGTGGATGTCATTTTATAGAAGCGATGAGGGAACCAAACGTACTGACATTAAATTAGTGTTTTACTTAGTATTGAAGCTAGGGAACAATCATACACGAATTAAAGGAGATGGTGACTAAAGATAGGTAGGCCTGCTTTGGAAAATTTAGGATGTCCTTATTTTATATTTTAAATATATTTTGATTTGAATTGAGGTGATTCTAACCCTTAAAAATATCACGTGTTGTCGAACTCCTATTTAAACGCAACAACCGGCATTCCTATGGTTATACCATTATTCTGAACTCACTAGGACAGGTTTCGAAGCCTCATTTTATCGTCTTGAGAGGATATTAATTTAAATTGATTTAAATTAAATTCAAAACAATTAATTCCTTAATAATAAATTATTATTATCATCGTCTATATTCAAATAGAATATATATCCATTCAAATTGATAGCTCAATATAAAAATTCATTTATATTATTAACACAATATTTAAAATAATATTAAATACTTATGATAAATCGATAAAAAATCTGGGTTGTTACAAAAGCAATCTTATCAAATCTTGGACACTGTTAATTTGAATTCTAATTTTTTTGGAAGATATGAGAAACAAATGAAATTTCACACATCTCTGCTTTTTTGAGTTTCTTCTAATTCAGTTTGAAAAGACTTGAAAAATTACACTCATTACAACACACTACTATTTTTTAGTTGTGATAATTTCACTATTTTTTGGATTGGCTTGGATATTTCTGAATTGAAAAACATTTGGCTTGAATCATTGTGTTGCATCTTGAAATTCATTTTTAATTCATGATCTTTTGACTTGGATTTGATGTTTGAAATCATTTGAAAATGTTGATATCTTGAAACTCACACACCTCTTAGATTTGGAATTAATAATCTTGTGTGATCGATTCATTGGATATTGAAATTTACACATCTCTTCAACTGATTTCAAAAGAATTGTTTTTAATCTTAATCATGAAACATTTCTTTTGCTTGTTGTAAATGCTCCGAAAATTCTAAGAATGTTGTTTTGAAACTTATTGTTCTGTTGCTCTGATAAAAAGGTCTGAATTGTTAGATTTGTCTGCTTGAGCTTGGTGTTTTAAACTGAAAATACTGTGGTTTGTTTTTATTAACCACTATGGATAATAAGGAGCTCTAAATGGTATTAGTTTTTAGAAGTCTTGAAAATATTTATCATTCAATGGTTTGATTCTTTTTTAACTGATTTTTCAACTTGTATAGATCATTTTGAATCCCTCTTATAATTGATATTTTCAATTTTAAGATCATTTATTGATTATTTATTCAGAAATTGAAATCAATAACCAAATTGAACTGTATTTAGAATTCATCAAAATTATTATTAGATTTTTGAAATTGTGATGAGTTGTGACTACAATATACTTCACAACAAGAGGAAATTTTATCCAAATTTTGATGATAATTGAACAGTTCTTACAATATCTATAAATTGGTGTAACGACCCACATTCTACACATCGGAGGATCGTAGAATACTTATCTTATTTCCTTACAAAGTCGTATGGTCATGTAACTTTGAGGAACGACTATTGGATTCATTTACCATGTTCACGATTTTTGCCTATTTTTAAATGACCATTTTACCACTAGAGAATCTTGTTTCGCCTATAACTTTTGATTGGAAAGGAGGTTTAACCTGAAACCACTTCCATTTGATTCGGATGATGATTTTCCATTCCGTAGAGTGGTCACATTAGCCAAATGGACTTACTGTTTGGGAGATATGGGTGAAATATGGTTTACAAGGTGAAAAACTGCTTAAACGGGCTTAATTGGGTAATTAGCAGCTGGGCCCATAACTCATTTCAGGGGGAGGCTGATAGGATTAGGGAAATCAGTTTTTATCATTTTTCTAGCCGCCACTTACCTCTTTTCAACCCTAACAATGGCTTTCACATTCTAAATCACCTCTTAATCACTCTCTAATCAAATATTAAGCTAAACAACATCAAATCAAGGCGGATTAAAATTAGATTCAGAGTAGAGCTGCTGTGTTGCATCGGGATTCGAGCCATATTCTCTAAAGTTTCAGATATGAGATTTATAATTGGCTAAGGTGAGTGATTTGCATTGTTTTTCTCTAATTACAGCTAATTAGAGGTGATTAGTGTTAATTAATGAAATTACGCATTATAAAAATATGGTAAAATATGTAAAAAATTTGAAATATTATTTTATGCCTCTGTCAGAAATTTGGGTTAATTTGGACATATGTTGCTAATCCTAATGTTAGGTTTGATTAAGCACGATTAAGGTGAAAACATGGGTTTTGGGTATGTTTGATCCATAGTTGACATTTTATGTTGTTGTTTTGGTGTTTATGGTTGATTATACATGTTGCTATGACTGTTTGGAGAGTTTTGTGATTGCCTAGAATTGTTAGATTGGTCGAAAACGTCGTCGTGTGCCATAAACAATTTGCCGGAAAGAGTTCCAGGGAATTTGCCAAACCCTTCGTGAGGCATACCCTCGTTCATGAAGCACATGTCACGAGCCGACTCCGGTCGTGAAACACCCCACGGTCACGAATCAAACTCACGAGCCTACCACCCCTCACGAACCGATGCATCACGAGAAGGACCGGATGATACTCTACGAACCGCCACTCAGGAAGTACTATGAACCATGTCCATGTGATGATCATGAGCCAATGACCAGAAGAGGACCACGAGCCGATGACAGGGGAGGACCATGAGCAGATGGCCATAGGGGGTATAACAACCCAAAAATTTAGCGATCTTGATTATCCGATATACAACACATGTAGAATATCAAGAGTCGAAAATATCGGATGGTTAATGAAAGAAAAATAGAGGGTGTGAATAGATAAGATAGAAACTTAGAATAGAAGATGAAGAAGAACATACATCATCAGAGTAACAAGAATCTCACAGCGGAACGAGCAACATATAATAGATAACATATCTTTGAAATATAATCAGAATATGTACACAGTAACATTATCAGAGTACAACACTTACAACACAGCGGAAATAACAATAGCTATATCATCTTGAAGCCTCCTGCTCCAAGCTCTCCAAGTCTGTCTGTAAAATCCCGACTACTTGACTGCCCGTACAAAATTAGGCACCCAAGAGTTTAGGGAAAACAAAACAAAATAAATTCTGGGTCAGTCATGTGACTAATGTGAGTAAACTCAAATCATTTGTTTAACTTTTAAAATCCTTTTAAAGAAAGAATAATCGTAAGACCAATCCACACATAAACACGGACGGTTTTTACCTTACGATAACCCGAATCATTTTTCTAAACGATACTTGTCTGGTATTATAATAATGTCTAAATCAAGTAAATAATAATCTAGCAGAAACGCTTGCATCTCACGCTCTACATATATAATGTATAATCATAAACCGCGGGCGCTTATTGGAAATCGGATTCCGACTATGACAAGGTATGGAACCACCTGCCGATAGAGTATCTCTAAAGGAGAATACACCGAGTTCAACAAGAACATCTTGCAACACAGCCACACATGACCGACCACTCATTTCGCTTGAGTGTACCGAATGTATATCACCAACGGTTGGGATCAACAACCGTTTCCCGATAAGGGACAACATTGATAGATTAAAGAAGCAAATGAATATTCTCTAGATAGGTGATCATAAACCCTACTTCGGAGCGACCGACTTAGCCATGCTGCCTGCCCAATTTTTGTCATTTACCGGATGTGAGGCTAGAAGCTATGCTTATCTTTTTCATATCATATCTTCATTTACTTGGAATACCACATCGTCATACCTGCCAAATCATTATCGATTTCCCTAATGGTATCACAGGTATGAAGCTAAGAGAAAAGAATTCCTCCGACACCAAACGAAATATGTTAGAAAGGATCAACATATATGATTCGTTAGGAATACTCTGTCAGACATTCGTCTATACAAGTTGTCCTGGGACTAGACAAACCGAAGGCACTATTCCGTACATCCTTCCTAGGCAATCTCTACCTGGGACTTATACAATAGCCCTTGCACTTTACTCCGTCTTCAATTTTCTTTGGCATATTTTATTCGCAACGCTTATGCCAATACGGAGTGGTTCTTCGGATAATAATCCAACCGGTCTCTCCATATTAACAATGTTAAAATGGTCAAACTTTGATAGTCGGTGATTTAACTATCAAATCAAAACATGTCCGTGTACACACAACGATCTTATTTCCAAATGGAATTATCGATCAAAATCATCAAACACACACACATAAATATATATATATATATATATATTCATATTTCCTTATTTTCTATGTTTAGAAAATATATGTTATTAACACTGGAAAACATTTCCATAGCTTATTTGCGTATCACTATTATTCCACAACTATCAGTCTCTGACTGCTAACAAGTATGAGAACAATTCCCTACGTATCAATGCCGAAGGTCGAAACCAACATCAGATAGACACTTAGAAAATCATTCGATTTGCTAGTCTCTAGTCTTTTCTAATCTTGCTTATCTCTATTACTTAATTTCTTATTAACCAAATATTTCATTTTCTATGTTTAGAAAACATCTCTGGTTACGTTTGGAAAACGTTTCCAAAACTCATTTGTGTGGATTTCAAATGAACGTTGTATAAAACATCGTTATGTCCCCTCAATCCATTAATCCCTTATTACTTAACTGTATCTTTAACTAACCTTCATTGTCGAACTTTAACTATTTCTTAGTCAATCTCGAAGTCAATCAAGTTGGGGTATACTTACCTCTCAGACATTAACTAAACAATGTTCTTAACTTTGCAATAGATAAAGCTCTGTTCCAATTTCTATAATCATTTGCTTACGCAAATTCTCGGATTCGGATTATGAATCCATTTCTTTTATGAAAAACATTTATTATAACGTTAGCGTTATAACCCTACTTCTGATATATCTAACTTAAACATCTAACCTTTATTTCTTACTTTGAATAATTAACCTAACAACTAATTTATTTATAAATAAATCTTGATTTAAAACCGGAAAGTAAATAATACTTTCCTGAATTCGATATTATCGAATTCGACATATAACTCTCTTCCGAGTAATGTCTATTTGATTAACTCTTCTTCGAATAACTATATTCGATTAACTCCTTTTCGAATACCATATTCGATTTCTTACTCTCGAATACCTTATTTGATTTCTTACTCTCGAATACCATATTCAATTTACTAATATTTGATTAACTAACATTTGGCTTAACTCTATTTGATTAACTCTTATTAGATTAACTCTTATTCGAATAACTAATATTCAGCTAACTCTTATTTTGATTAACTCTAATTCGAATAACTAATATTCGATTAACTCCATTCGCTTAACTCTAGATTGCATCGATCACAATGGTTTTGCCTGATTCCCTCAGGAAACATCCGACTGCCGTAGGCTAACTGCAGCCTTGCAAATTACGCTAGCAGTCGTGCTAAATGGCAACTCATCCATAATAACTATGTCTGTTTTAACTCTATCTCGAATAACTATATTCGATCAACTCTAATTGAATAACTAATATTCAATTAACCCTAATTCGATTAACTATATTCGACTAACTCGACTCGACTGACTCGACTTGACTAACTCGACTCGACTAACCATATTCGACTAACTTGGTTCAACTGACCATATTTGACTAACTTGGTTTGACTGACCAGGTTCGACTAACTTGGTTTAACTAACCATTTTCGAATAACTTGGTTTAACTAACCATATTCGACTAACTTGATTCGAATACCATATTCGATTTACTTACTTTCGAATAACAAAATTCGATTAACTCCTTTCGAATAACTTAATTCGATTAACTCCTTTCGAATACTAAATTTGATTAACTCCATTTCATTTAATCTATTTATTTTCCAAATAAATATTCCTTTATTCTATTTATTTTCTAAACAAATATTCCATTATTCTATTTATTTTCTAAATAAAAATTCCTTTATTCTATTTATTTTTTAAATAAATATTCCTTTATTCTATTTATTTTCTAAATAAATATTCCTTTTATAAAATTCTATGATTTTATAAATATTTCCTTTTAACATTCTAGTACTTCTTATAGTACTTAAAATACCAAATAACAGGGCCAGTATCATCATAATCAAATCACAGATTATATTTCACATCATTTATCACAATATATGAAAACAAACAGTATTATAAATATTGAGGAATCATGTTGGATCCCTCCAACCTGTTTCCCTGCGTCCACAAATGTTAATCGACATAAATAACAGGAATATGAAATATTCTGATAAACAGAATCAATATTCGATTAACGACATATATATAAATATATATATATATATATATCGTTATCTGTGATTTCAACTAACAGTCAACAATTCAACCAACCAATCAACACACAAAAATCAACCATCATTTATCATTTCTAAAAATACGTTATAAAAGTATGAACTGATCAGAGTTAGTGAGTTTTACTCACTTTGGACTGTTATCATTAAAAAACGATTAAATGTCTTTGATTCAGACAGACAATTTATTTCGCTATAAATTGTAGCGAGCTCCAATTCACTCCTAGTCAGTTCCATTGGGTAGCGCTCGTCCATACGATTCCAACTGATCTGACTGTTTGAAATTCTGATATTATATGTGCCAGATATGATAATATAAAGTTAATACACTAATTTATTTTAATTTAAACTTAATAAATTAACTGTGGATTTTACCATTTAAACCGTGGCCCAACTGGTACTAGCATATCCGTGAAAATCCCATTCGAAAATTTCACCCCTCCACAAAATGTTTGTTGCATCATGTATTTGCGTTTCCCCCGCCATATGCTCTTTTCCCCTTTTTTAATTCTTTTCTTTGGGCTTTACTTTTGAAAGCCTGCTCCACATCATAGTAATGGACCCGTACCCGTTTACAACTATAGCCCTTTTTCTTCTTCTTCCTGGATCGCACAATACTCCAGCATAATACGAACATCGAACTCCATTATTTTCCAATGTAAACTCATTCGCTCCTCTTTGCATAACATGTACACCTCAACATATATAGACGCACTGTCCAGACAGTGCACTTCACAAGTCCTCAAGCTCTTATAATACCATTATTTCCCCTTCAACAACCGCACTCAACCTCCCATAAAAACCCCCAGTACATTTTTTCGTTTAAATCATTCTGTCCTCACCAACATTTACACACAGTACTCCACTAACTCAATCCCAACTCCAGTTCGTCAAACAAAGCCGGCCTTCAGCTAATTCACGTTTCCATTTCCAGCGCTTGCTTCCACCATCGAGTTCTTCTCCTCCTCAACACCATTCACCAAACAACAATCGGCGTCGGCCTCTCCGATGCGTGCCACATCCAGTACTTGTCTTCCAGCGTCGGTTGCCCCTTTCCGATCAACGCTGGAATTTCCAGCGATCCAAGACGAAGCCGTCTTTAGCGAAATAATCATATACGTGAAGAGATCTGTTCCAGGAATCCGAATATGTGCTTATTTCGATTTATATAATTTTATTTTATTTTATAGGATTTTTGAAGCATCGATTTTTGTTTCCAAAGATGAAGAAATGAAAGAGCAGCGGCGGAAAACATTCGAGATTAGGTTTAGGTAAACTTTAAGTATATTATATAGGGTTATTTAGGGTGCTCGGATGTATACAATTTCGTACCTTTATGGACTGCCAACGACAAAAATAAAAATACCAGTGAGACGAGCAATGTCCCACGATTCCAAAAATATAATAATATGGACTAGTTGACTTATTTTGTGAAATCTCAAAACACAGATTTAGGGTGCACAATACTTCCAATAATTTATATTCATTTTTGTCTTCTAAAAATTCCTATGATCACATACAATATCCAAAAATCACGAAAATGTACATGCAGCTACAGTTCGACATTACAGGCCCAACGAAATTGGTTTCGTCGAATTCCGACTCCAATTGCTCACCCAGCATATTTTTAACCGTCAATATTAAATATTGACTGTATTTCACATTAAAATCCCGTACGGTCACATACTGATTCCAAAAATCACGAAAATTGACATTTAACAATAATTTAACATTCCTGATCCAACAAGTCTTGTTTCAGCGAAAACGGAGCTCGTTTGCAAAAATGGCTATTTTTAAAGCTCTAATTATAAAGGAATTCCACAGCAACTTTTCTAAAATTTGATTTGGATATAAATCAAAATCTACACGACAAAATCCATATTTTTCTCTTCCATTAAAATCTACACGACAAAATTTGATTTGAATTCTACTTGGTTATTTATATAACCATTTCAATTATAATCACATTCGATTATAATAACAACCAACACATCCAATATATTATAATATTTCCAATATTAGTAAATCTTTTATATCAAAACATAAATTGGGGTAAAATTATTTCATTAACCCTCTTTCAAAACATACCGTGTCGGTTCATTGTACTTGAGGGTTTAGAAACCCCTATTGATACGGCTGTTCCTACCGATCGACCAGAACTCATAAACTACTCAACCAATAAATCACCACAATATAAAACAATTTTTATAAAGTATACAAATGCATTCTCTCGTATATATATACCCAACTCCATCTTGGGTATTACTAACCCCATCTTTACTGAGTTACGCCACAGAGCCAAGGTAATTGCTTAACCTTAAGCTCTGATACCAACTGTAATGACCCAAAAATTTAGCGATGCTGATTATCCGATATACAACACATATCGAACATCAAGAGTCGAAAATATCGGATAGTTAATGAAAGAAAAATAGAGGGTGAGAATAGATAAGATAGAAACTTAGAATAGAAGAAGAAGTAGATCATACATCATCAGAGTAACACGAATCTCACAGCAGAACGAATAACATAAATAGATAACATATCTTTGAAATATAATCAGTATATGTATACAGTAACATTATCAGAGTACACCACTTACAACACAGCGGAAATAACAATAGCTATATAATCCTGAAGCCTCCTGCTCCAAGCTCTCCAAGTATGTCTGTAAAATCCAGACTATTTGACTACCCATACAAAATTGGGCACCCAAGAGTTTAGGGAAAAAACAAAATAAACTCTGGGTCAGTCATGTGACTGGTGTGAGAAAACTCAAATCATTTGTTTAACTTTTAAAATCCTTTTAAAGAAAGAATAATCGTAAGACCAATCCACACATAAACAAGGATGATTTTTAACTTAAGATAACCCAAATCATTTTTCTAAATGATACTTGTCTGATATTATAATAATGGCTAGATCAAGTAAATAATAATCTAGTAGAAACGCTTGCATCTCACGCTCTACATATATAATGTATAATCATAAACCGCGGACGCTTATTGGAAATCGGATTCCGGCTATGACAAGGTTTGGAACCACCTGCCGATAGTGTATCTCTAGAGGAGAATACACCAAGTTCAACAAAAACATCTTGCAACTCAGCCACAAATGACCGACCACTCATTTCGTTTGAGTGTATCGAATGTATATCACCAACGGTTGGGATCAGCTACCGTTTCCCGATAAGGGACAGCATTGATAGATTAAAGAAGCAAATGAATACTCTCTATATAGGTGATCACGTACCCTACTTCGGAGCGACCGACTTAGCCATGTTGCCTGCCCGATTATTGTCATTTACCGGATGTGAGGCTTGAAGCTACGCTTATCTTTTTATATCATATCTTCATTTATTTGGAATACCACATCGTCATACCCGCCAAATCATTATCGCTTTCCCTAACGGTAACACGGGTATCAGGCTAAGAGAAACAAATTCCTCCACCACCAAACGAAATACATTTGAAGAGATCAACGTATATGATTCGTTAGGAATACTCTGTCAGACATTCATCCATACAAGTTGTCCTGGGACTGGACAAACCGAAGGCACTATTCCATTCATCCATCCTAGGAAATCTCTACCTAGGACTTATACAATAGCCCTTGTACTTTACTCCTTCTTCAATTTTCTTTGGCATATTTGATTCGCAACGCTTATGCCAATACGGAGTGGTTCTTCGGATAATAATCCAACTGGTCTCTCCATATTAACAACGTTAAAATGGTCAAACTTTGATAGTCGTTGATTTAACTGTCAAATGAAAACATGTTCGTGTACACACAACGATCTTATTTCCAAATGGAATTATCGATCAAATCATCAACCATATATATACATATATTCATATTTCCTTATTTTCTATGTTTAGAAAATATATGTTATTAACACTGGAAAACATTTCCATAGCTTATTTGCGTATTACTATTCTTCCACAACTACCAGTCTCTGACTGTAAACTAGTATGAGAACAATTGCCTAAGTATCAATCCCGAAGGTCGAAACCAACATCAGATAAACACTTAGAAATCCATTCGATTTGCTAGTCTCTAGTCTTTTCTAATCTTGCTTAACTCTATTACTTAATTTCTTATTAACCAAATATTTCATTTTCTATGTTTAGAAAACATCTTTGGTTACGTTTGGAAAACGTTTCCAAATATCATTTATGTGGATTTTAAATGAATGTTGTATAAAACATCGTTATGTCCCCTCAATCCATTAATCACTTATTACTTAATTGTATCTTTAACTAACCTTCGTTGTCGAACCTTAACTATTCCTTAGTCAATATCGAAATCAATCAAGTTGGGTATACTTACCTCTCAGACCTTAACTGAACAACGTTCTTAACCTCGCAATAGATA
This sequence comes from Allium sativum, assembly GCA_030737875.1. NCBI lineage: Eukaryota > Viridiplantae > Streptophyta > Magnoliopsida > Asparagales > Amaryllidaceae > Allium > Allium sativum. Next base: position 11,571 of record JASFAX010006894.1, read on the forward strand.
AAGCTCACTGTTCCAATTTCTACAATCATTTGCTTACGCAAATTCTCAGATTTAGATTACGAATCTATTTCTTTTATGAAAAACAATTATTATAACGTTAATGTTATAACCCTACTTCTGATATATCTAACTTAAACATCTAACCTTTATTTCTTACTTTGAATAATTAACCTAACAACTAATTTATTTATAAATAAAAAAATCTTTATTTAAAAACAGGAAAGTAAATAATACTTTCCCGAATTTGATATTATCGAATTCAACATATAACTCTCTTCCGAGTAATCTCTATTTGATTAACTCTTCTTCAAATAACTATATTCGATTAACTCCTTTTCGTATACCATATTCGATTTCTTATTCTCGAATACCATATTCGATTTCTTACTCTCGAATACCATATTCGATTTACTAATATTTGATTAACTAACATTTGGCTTAACTCTATTAGATTAACTCTTATTCGATTAACTCTTATTCGATTAACTCTTATTCGAATAACTAATATTCAGCTAACTCTTATTTTGATTAACTCTAATTCGAATAACTAATATTCGATTAACTCCATTCGCTTAACTCTAGATCGCAGCGATCACAATGGTTACGCCTGATTCCCTCAGGAAACATCCGACCACTGTAGGCTAACTGCAGCCCTGCGAATTACACTAGCAGTCGTGCTAAATGGCAACTCATCCTGAATAACTATGTCTGTTTTAACTCTATCTTGAATAACTATATTCGATCAACTCTAATTGAATAACTAATATTCAATTAACCCTAATTCGATTAACTATATTCGACTAACTTGACTCGACTAACTCGACTTGACTAACTCGACTCGACTAACCATATTCGACTAACTTGGTTCGACTGACCATATTTGACTAACTTGGTTCGACTGACCATATTCGACTAACTTGGTTTGACTAACCATATTCGACTAACTGGGTTTAACTAACCATATTCGACTAACTAGATTCGAATACCATATTCGATTTACTTACTTTCGAATAACTAAATTCGATTAACTCCTTTCGAACAACTGAAATTGATTAACTCCTTTAGAATACTAAATTCGATTAATTCCATTTCATTAACTCTATTTATTTTCCAAATAAATATTCCTTTATTATATTTATTTTCTAAATAAATATTCCTTTATTCTATTTATTTTCTAAATAAATATTCCTTTATTCTATTTATTTTCTAAATAAATATCCCTTTATTCTATTTATTTTCTAAATAAATATTCCTTTTATAAAATTCTATGATTTTATAAATATTTCCTTTTAACATTCTAGTACTTCTTATGGTATTTAAAATACCAAATAACAGGACCAGTATCATCATAATCAAATCACAGATTATATTTCACATCATATATCACAATATATGAAAACAAACAGTATTATAAATATTGAGGAATCCTTTTGGATCCCTTCAACCTGTTTCCCTGCATCCAAAAATGTTAATCTACATAAATAACACGAATATGAAATATTTTGATAAATAGGATCAATATTCGATTAACGACTTATATATAAGTATATACCGTTATCTGTAATTTCAACTAAAAGTCAACAATTCAACCAACCAATCAACACACAAAAATCAACCATCATTTATCAGTTCTAAAAATACGTTATAAATGTATGAACTGATCAGAGTTAGTGAGTTTTACTCACTTTGGACTTTTATCGTTAAATAACGATTAACTGTCTTTGATTCAGACAGACAATTTATTTCGCTATAAATTGTAGCTAGCTCCAATTCACTCCTAGTCAGTTCCATTGGGCAGCGCTCGTCCATACGATTCCAACTGATATGACTGTTCGAAATTCTGATATTGTATGTTCCAGATACGATAATATAAAGTTAATACACTAATTTATTTTAATTTAAACTTAATAAATTAACTATGGATTTTACCTTATAAACCGTGGCCCAACTGCCACTAGCCTATCCGTGAAAATCCCATTCGAAAATTTCACCCCTCTACAAAATGTTTGTTGCATCATGTCTTTGCGTTTCCCCCGCCATATGGTCCTTTCCCCTTTTTTAATTTCTTTTCTTTGGGCTTTACTTTTGAAAGCCAGCTCCATATCATAGTTAAGGACCCGTACCCGTTTAACACTACAGCCCTTTTTCTTCTTCTTCTCAGATCGCACAATACTCCAGCATAATATGAACATCGAACTCCATTATTTTCCAATGTAATCTCATTCGCTCCTCTTTGCATAACATGTACACCTCAACATATATACACGCACTGTCCAGACAGTTCACTTCACACGTCCTCAAGCTCTTATAATACCATTATTTCCCCTTCAACAACCGCACTCAGCCTCCCTTAAAACCCCCTAGTACATTTTTGCGTTTAAATCATTCTGTCCTCACCAACATTTAAACACAGTACTCCACTAACTCAATCCAAACTCCAGTTCGTCAAACAAAGCCGGCCTTCAGCTAATTCACGTTTCCCTTTCTAGTGCTTGCTTCCACCATCGAATTTTTCTCCACCTCAACACCATTTACCAAACAACAACCGGCGTCGGCCTCTCCGATGCGCGCCACCTCCAGTACTTGTCTTCCAGCGGCGGTTTCCCCTTTTCGGTCAACGCTGGAATTTCCAGCGATCCAAGACGAAGCCGTCTTCAACGAAATACCCATATACGTGAAGAGATCTGTTCCAAGAATCCGAATATGTGTTTATTTCGATTTATAGAATTTTATTTGATTTTAGGAGATTTTTGAAGCATCGATTTTAGTTTCCAGAGCTGAAGAAATGAAAGAGCAGCGGCGGAACACATTCGAGATTAGGTTTAGATAAACTTTAAGTATATTATATAGGGTTATTTAGGGTACTCGGATGTATATAATTTCACACCTTTATCAACTGCCAACGATAAAAATAAAATACCAGTGAGACGAGCAATGTCCCATGATTCCAAAAATATAATAATATAGAGTATTTGACTTATTCGGTGAAATCTCAAAACACTGATTTAGGGTGCACAATACTTCCAATAATTTATATTCATTTTTGTCTTCTAAAAATTTCTATGATCACATAAAATATCCAAAAATCACGAAAATGGAAATGCAGCTACAGTTCGACATTACGGACCCAACGAAACTGGTTTCGTCGAATTCCGACTCCGTTTGCTCACACAACGTATTTTTAACCATCAAAATATCGACCGTTTTTCACATTAAAATACCATACGGTCACATACTGATTCCAAAAATCACAAAAATTGATATCTAACAATAATTTAACATTCTTGATCCAACAAAACTTGTTTCGTCGAAAACGGAGCTCGTTTGCAAAAATGGCTAATTTTAAAGCTCTAATTATAAAGGAATTCCACAACGACTTTTCTAAAATTTGATTTGGACATAAATCAAAATCTACACGACGAAATCCATATTTTTCTCTTCCATTAGAAAACTTCACCAGCTCTGAACTTTCTTGTTTCAAAGAAATCCAATTTAAAACAGATTCTGTATATTCGTTTAAATTTCGAATCGCCAAATTACGAACTGCCGCGCCATTTCGAGCTCGATTATAATTATAATATAAATATTATTTAATTCAAGTTATAGATATCGCCAAATCGATATTAAATAATTAAATAAATTAACTATTCAACCGTGCAAAATACAGGACGTTATAGGGGGACCCAAGATCTGGAAGCCATCACGAGCCGATGTTAGGAGGGACGAACCGCGAGCCGATGCCAGGAGGAACACGAGTCAGTCTTCGAGCCTGGATAGAGAGCGAACTGAATGGAAGATTAACCACCAACGGGAGGAGACTGAAACCCGAGATACAAAGGTAGTCCAAATGAAAAGTTGTGACTCAGGATCCGAACGGGAACCAATGAGTTAAGTTTGTGAGTTGGACTTTGCTGCGGGACGTATGCAAAGGGGTTATCGACGCCCATAACTTTAGTTCACCACGAGGAGACAGATGTTAGGCTATGGATCAGTGCAGTGGAGTCACCATGACTCCAAAGGAAAAAGGGATTGTATCATGGCTATGAACTAGTGCAATGGAGTCATTGTGACTTCCATGGGGCAAAGTGGACATAGCAAAGGATTAGTGGCTATGGATCAGGGCAATAGGGTCATTATGACTTTCAAGGGAAAAGTGATCGTAGCAAAGGATTTGGCGAGTGAAGTGATGGAAACCGTATGATTTACGCACTAAGTGAGAGACGTGAGGATGATTGCTATGTTTAATTGTTTGTTAGCATCATGACATGCACACTTCCACTTTACACTTTATGTTAGTGTTACCATAGAGTACTGCACATCTTGTTGTGCTAAATCTTTGGTTGCAGGTCCAGGTTCTGGTATGATTTATTTATACCTGTTATTGCTTTGTTTTGATGCTTATCTCTCATACCAGACTTTTGCCTGACCCAGAGTATTATGTCTCTTCTTATTACTCTGGGTGCTCTTAAACGAGCAGACTAGAGATAAGTTAGGTGGTATGCACGAGTAGCTGTCCGGAGATGAGCAGGAGGCTCCCCACGTATTTATACATATACTCCCTGTGTTGCTGCTAGTCAGTTTTTGGGCATTAGAAGTGCACTTCCTTCTTTTTGCTTTAGAGACAGTATTTTCAAAGTTGTAATAATTGGGTTTAGATCATAAGTTATACTTTTGGATTCCGCTGCTATGATGGTTTAGTTTTCAGCTTATGCACTGTCTCATCTATTTTATGTTAAGTATGCAATTATTATATCTTATTCTATGCGCTGTGAGACATACTATGGGTTCCTTGTTGATTCTTCATCTAGTTTCTTTTCTTTCGACGACCGTCTCGTGGGGAGTTAGGCATTGGCACAGCGCACTTCAGGGGAAATGTCGCCTAGTGCGGGGCGGGCCGTGACACATGGTTTCAGAGCTGTAGGCTTCGTAGTATAACCTAGGGAAGATGTAACTACCCGGACTTTCAACGACTTTGGTTATCGACATATGCACGATTTCGATAACCAAAACACCGTAAAATCCTGGTAATTAGTGAAAGAAGACAGAGGGTGAGGAAAGATAAGATAGAAAATTAGAATAGAAGAAGAAGAACACAACATCAGAGTAACACGAATCTCACAGCGGAACGAATAAATATATTTCACAACATAACTTTGAAATACAAATCTGTACTTGAATATACATATCATTGTCAAAGTACAGCACTTACAACACAGCGGAAATAACTAGAGCTATATGATCCTGAAGCCTCCTGCTCCAGCTCTTCAACTATATCTGTAAAATCCCGACTACTTGACTGCCCATACAAATTTAGGCACCCAAGAGTTTAGGGAAAACAACAAAATAAACTCTGGGTCAGTCATGGGACTGGTGTGAGTAAAACAGTTTAAAAAAGTTCGAACAAGTAAACGATATCTCATAAGACCACGCCGCATAACGGAACTGGTTTTACCCTTATGAGAATACAAGATAACTTTATATCAAAAACCTTTTGATATTATAATAATGTCTATCAACCGCAGTGTAGATAATCATCTAGCAGAAACGCTTTCATCTCACATTCTACATATATAGTATACAACTCAAAACCGCAAGCATGTATTGGGTAATGGATTTCTAACTATGACAAGGTATGGAACCACCTTTCGCTAGTGTACCTCTAGAGAGGAATACACTGGGTTCAACAAGAACATCTTGCAACCCGGCCACACATGACCGACCACTCATTTCGCTTGAGCATATCGAATGTATATCACCAAGGGTTGGGATCAGCGACCGTTTCCCAAATGGGACAGCATCAACAATAGATTTTTAGAAGTAAATGAAACTCTAGATTAGGTGATTATACACCCTACTTCGGTGCGACCGACTTAGCCATGCTGAGTGCCCAATTTCTGTCATTTACCGGATGTGAGGCTAGAAGCTACGCTTTATCATCACATCAGATTCACTTTGAATGCCACATCATCAAATCCATCCAATCACCGATTGACGTCCTCAACAATACATTATGTGTTAGCTTAAACAAGTTTTCTTCTTCGCTTCCACTCTTGGTACGGTTGGAGAAATCAATATACGTGATCGTGTGGAAATACTCTGTCAGACATCCGTCCATACAAGTCATCCAGGAACAGGATGAATTGAAGGCACTATTCTATAAACATGATAGCCCTTGCATAACTCCGTCTTCAATTTTCTTTGGCATATATGATTCGCAACGCTTATGCCAATACAGAGTGGTTCTTTGGATAATAATCCAATCGGTCTCTCCATATTAACAACGTTAAAATGGTCAAAAACTTCGATAGTCTGTGATTTAACTATCGAAGAAAACAGGTGTGCAAACAACGATTTCATTTCCAAATGGAAATTTATATCGATCAAACATCATTCAACATTAATCTCTTTATTTCATAAATTTACTTATCTCCTGTTTCTTTAAAGACCCGCAACCTCCCCGTAAAGGAAAGCGGGGCGTTTGAGAACACGACAAAACAGAACGCATACAGAAGAACATTTCATTGTATATTACAACAGTGCATCAGATTACAAGGATATACAGAGTATAAATGAATATTACACAGAAATATCAGAGATTTAAATTACATTTAAATACATAGCAGCGGAAAATAATACAATACACAACTAGAATGAGATATACGGATACAAAGCTTTCCGGATATCGTTCCAGCTGTAAACCAGGATCCTGTGAATATAAATCTGCAAAACCAAAACTACTAGCTGCCCGTGTCGAAAATAGGGGCACCCAGAGTTTAGGTTAAAACAATAAACTCCAGGTCAGTCATGTGACTGGTGTGAGAACTAAAACAGTTATTAATCTTTATTTCAAATCATTAGGTAAATCAAGGGACCACGCCGTATAACACGGAACGGGTTTCCTCCCAAGAATACCAGTGCATAAAACCAACAGCGCAATGCTAAATAAAGAAAAATGAAGCTGTTATAAGACCCAGGTCCCATCACACAATGCAACGCAGTCGAGGATAGGGTTTTCCCTTATAACAGCCAAAGAATGCTTGATACGTTTAAAACAAATCATTTGATACTATTATAAGTGCATAGTATATAAAACACTTCAAATCATAAGTATCAATCATAGGCGGCATGAGCGCCCCATCCCACTATGTCGCCATATATAGGATATACAATCAAAACCGCAAAGTCTCGTATTTGGAAATTGGGTTTCCATCTATGAACCGAGGCAAAAGATAGTCCTCAACCGATTCGAGACAATCTAGCCCATGTCTCAGGCAAGCGCGCAGGCAAGCCTTGGATCGTCAGGGCCGGTCCACACGGAGTGGATTATTATGCCTGAACAATACGTCTCCCCACCCTATGGGGTGTAAGTCTGGTCCGTCAGCCGACCAGAATGCATTCGGCCGAAACCGATATAACCGAGGCGCCTCGCAACAGCAACAACCACATAAGTCAAACTCGTCAGGGCGTGTAAAACCACTGACGCCACTTCTAGCTAGAAAGAAACGCATGCCCTCCCTGAGGTCCGTCTCCCGTTTTTGGTTCATACCTGGTGTGAAACACGCGAGGTAAACGTTACACAAAGCTACGCCACAAAGGCCGTGCTTTGATCATCACCACAAGACTTTGCTTTTCAACAGAAGCCTCGATCATTTGCATCTTAGCATGCCACACAGGCAAGCCATCCTATGCAACCGATATCAGTCACACAGAATGAAATCCGATGTCAGACACACAGTCCATTTACAAGTCCGTTCTGGGTCTGAACGAAACCGGAGGCACCTAGTACCCCGCATATCCATCGATCTCCAAGTACGTCTGGACGATCACTAACTGTTTCCATCTTCTTGGGTGTACAGCCCAATCAAGATCATCAGTTATCACCCAAACGACGTGAAGACTTCCGGTCTTCGACCATCGTCTTCATCTTCGACTTATCGTCGTATCAGTTATTCAGAATGGGATAAACCCGGTCTTTCCGAATAACTCGCGTATATATTATAAAAGTGTTACACAAACACAACATACGCCTCATTCCAATTCATTAGTCACTAACCGTAAATTAATCAAGAGAATAATTCCCCAAATATTAACCCCGAAGGCCGAAACCAACATCAGATCAATATCCAGAAAACCATTCTGCTTGGCTAACCGCCAGTTAGTTTCTAAATTTCACATTCAAATCTAATTAAAGATTTAACTATCGCCTGGAGCAAAACTGGTGATACTCCATTCTCGATCTTTTCAATCTAATTAAAGATTCATTAAAACTCCACTTAGTTTTAATCATTATCTGGGTTAAAGAATCAGTGTCATTTAAAACACGATCCACGATAAACCCAAAATCTCATTCCATTAATTATCGGGTTAAAGAACAAGTGTTATTTAAAAACACTGTTCACGATAAACCCAAAAATCAATACCAATTCAATTCCAATTAAATATCATTTAATTGGTACACTTCATTAAATCTAAATAAAAAGATTTAATCTTTTCTCAACTGGGTTCAAGAACAGTGTTAGTGAAGACACCATTCACGACAAACCCAAATCACATTCGATTAATTATCGGGTTAAAGAACAAGTGTTATTTAAAACACTGTTCACGATAAACCCAAAAATCAATTCCAATTCAATTCCAATTAAATATCATTTAATTGGTACACTTCATTAAATCTAAATAAAAAGATTTAATCTTTTCTCAACTGGGTTCAAGAACAGTGTTAGTGAAGACACCATTCACGACAAACCCAAATCACATTCGATTAATTATCGGGTTAAAGAACAAGTGTTATTTAAAACACTGTTCACGATAAACCCAAAAATCAATACCAATTCAATTCCAATTAAATATCATTTAATTGGTACACTTCATTAAATCTAAATAAAAAAGATTTAATCTTTTCTCAACTGGGTTCAAGAACAGTGTTAGTGAAGACACCATTCACGACAAACCCAAATCACATTCGATTAATTATCGGGTTAAAGAACAAGTGTTATTTAAAACACTGTTCACGATAAACCCAAAAATCAATACCAATTCAATTCCAATTAAATATCATTTAATTGGTACACTTCATTAAATCTAAATAAAAAGATTTAATCTTTTCTCAACTGGGTTCAAGAACAGTGTTAGTGAAGACACCATTCACGACAAACCCAAATCACATTCGATTAATTATCGGGTTAAAGAACAAGTGTTATTTAAAACACTGTTCACGATAAACCCAAAAATCAATTCCAATTCAATTCCAATTAAATATCATTTAATTGGTACACTTCATTAAATCTAAATAAAAAGATTTAATCTTTTCTCAACTGGGTTCAAGAACAGTGTTAGTGAAGACACCATTCACGACAAACCCAAATCACATTCGATTAATTATCGGGTTAAAGAACAAGTGTTATTTAAAACACTGTTCACGATAAACCCAAAAATCAATACCAATTCAATTCCAATTAAATATCATTTAATTGGTACACTTCATTAAATCTAAATAAAAAGATTTAATCTTTTCTCAACTGGGTTCAAGAACAGTGTTAGTGAAGACACCATTCACGACAAACCCAAATCACATTCGATTAATTATCGGGTTAAAGAACAAGTGTTATTTAAAACACTGTTCACGATAAACCCAAAAATCAATACCAATTCAATTCCAATTAAATATCATTTAATTGGTACACTTCATTAAATCTAAATAAAAAGATTTAATCTTTTCTCAACTGGGTTCAAGAACAGTGTTAGTGAAGACACCATTCACGACAAACCCAAATCACATTCGATATTCAATACAAGGCTCTGAATAGAAAATATATCGGCTTATATTCAATATCGAATTCTACGACTAACAAATGTCGTATTGGAAATAACGATATAAATATAGATATCTTTCAAATTTCCATAACAACACCTGTATAATCACGAATTCCAATCATCGAAATATTCCGAAGACAATTTCGATTCAAATCCACTCCAATGCAATCATTGGAAATTTTGGTTATTTTCAAAACCATTTCAAATTCAATTTATTTATTTAAAAATAAATAGAATTATAATTCTAGTTCAAAACTAGTTCATTTCGATAAAAATCTATTTTTATCTTTTCAAATATGGAGTTTTTCATCCCAAACTTTCACAAATCATTTCTTATGATTTTACACAAATTATTACTATTTTTAATAATTTTATCAAGGCCCGTACAGTCGATTTCCATCAATGGCCATCGAACTGCACTTACAGCGACCTTTTTCGAATTTGATTTGGACGTGTCTCCAAATCCAACCGTTAGATTTCAAATTTCTCACATTCGTTAGAAAGCTCTTTTCGATACGAACCCAACGGTTCCGGTTTTAGGAGAATCCGACGGTCGGATCTCCCGTAATGCCCGTTTGAAATAAATGGTCGAAATTCGCGAACTGCCGCGGCGCGGCGCGTTCTATTCAGGCCATTATATTATATATAATATATATAATATATATATCGTCGATTTCTATTTAAAACGAATTATATAAATAGTTTTGAATTCGTTTCAAAAACATTTTCAACTTCCATTTCAATTCAAATCAAAATTGAATTCTTCTTTATAAATTCGTTTTAAAATCCATTTCTATTCAATTCAAATTTCAATTCAATTTGAATTTATTTCACTTCGCTTTCAATTCAATTCGAATTCGTTTTCAATTCAATTCATTTCGAAATCGTTTTCAATTCAATTCATTTCGAAATCGTTTTCAATTCAATTCATTTCGAAATCGTTTTCAATTCAATTCATTTCGAAATCGTTTTCAATTCAATTCATTTCGAAATCGTTTTCAATTCAATTCATTTCGAAATCGTTTTCAATTCAATTCATTTCGGAATCGTTTTCAATTCATTTTGAATTCGTTTTCAATTCAATTCATTTCGAAATCGTTTTCAATTCATTTTGAATTCGTTTTCAATTCAATTCATTTCGAAATCGTTTTCAATTCATTTTGAATTCGTTTTCAATTCATTTTGAATTCGTTTTCTAAAATCGATATAAATATCGTTCACGTCAAAATGGCGTCAATCTAATCAACACGGCTTCATATATTCCTTTATTTTCAAATATTCTATTTCGAATATTTCTTTTTCAAATATTTCTTTTTCAAAACTGGAATGAGGCCCAATCAATTACCATATAAAATTAATTATATGGATTTTCATACAACACATGTATATAATAGCATTGAAAATAATCAACCATCAACCAAAGTGCACTACACTGTATAAGCATCAAATATAGATATTCAACGCTTATAACAGCCTGTCAATCAATCGATCGACATGTTTAATCAATCAGGATGAGTGAACTTCAAATTTCATCCTAACACCCGTGTGGGGTTTCAAACAATCAAACACTGATTTTTATTTGTGCAGTTAGGCGATGTGTAAAATTTATCGTCCCAATCAATGTCATTCAAATAGGTGTACATAAACAAACCGTCTGGTTTGTAAATGAATATTTATTTTATTCACTTCACGTTAAAAATTATATTTTTAACGATAAAACATTTTATTTCAACCTATGAATTTCTATTCAATTCATTCTTTAAATAAAATGCTATTTTTATTTTTCTAACTTATTTTAGAAAATTTCGGCGGCATAACGGCACGATACTAGAAACGGGACAAGGCCTAGCCTTATCCCCGGTCTAGTGAAGGCCCACGCCATTCACTCATCAATCAAATCAATTTCATTTTGCAAACCACAAAATTTGGAGTAAGGGTCTAACCTAGCCTTACTCCTTCGCCTTATAACGGCGCACGTCTACTCCTAACCAATTTATCGATTCGATTTTCCACACCACAAACCACATTCAAACCAATATCACAATCAATAACCAAACAGCCAAACAAACAAGTCCATGGTCTGTGGACGGGTGTCGGGTGCTACTAAGCACCGTCTGCATCCTAGTATATATATATAACTAGAAAATAAATTGAAAGGTGAGAAATTCTCACATATAGCTATCCTAGCTCCACGGCTCTTCATTTGCAGAAGTCTTCGTCGTTTCGCCTCTTTGTCACCTTCGTTGCTGCTTTCACTACATACGTAAAAATCGAATTTTTACTATGTTATTCAATATATAAAAATTGAATTTTGACGTCGCTATTCAATATATAAAAATCGAATTTTGACTTCGCTTTCAATATATAAAAATCGAATTTTGACTTCGCTTTCAATATATAAAAATATGATTTTGACTTCGCTTTCAATATATAAAAATATGATTTTGACTTCGCTTTCAATATATAAAAATATGATTTTTACTTTTGCTTTCAATATATAAAAATATGATTTTTACTTTTGCTTTCAACATATAAAAATATGATTTTTCAACATATAAAAATATGATTTTTATTTCGACTTTCAACATATAAAAATATGATTTTTATTTGTGCAAGTTCAAATCTTTTTCTACTAAAAGATTAAACCTTTTTCCTATTTTAAAGTTCAAAATAAAATCAGTTTTTTTCTTTTTTTTCCCTAATAAGAAAACCCAGTTTTAATTTCATATAAAAATCAGTTTTTATTATGCTTTTAAAATCAGTTTATTATTTGCTTATAAAATCAGTTTTCTATTTTTTTATTTCAAAAACAGTTTTATTCTTTTAGAAAATGCAGTTTTATTCTTTTAGAAAATGCAGTTTTATTCTTTTAGAAAATTCAGTTCAGTTTTAAAATACTTTTAAAAATTCAGTTTTAAAGTTCTTTTATAAAAACAGTTTAAAAATCATTTTCAAAATCAGTTCTTAAATGTTTTAAAATCAAAATTTAAAACAAAAATAAACTAAAAAAATAAAATGAAAGAAAACGTACCGAGGGGGGGGGGGTTTCTCGCAGATCGGCGGCGGCAAGGCTTCTCGAGGGCGGCGGCTTCAGCGTCGAACTGGGAGGCGATGCTTCGAGCGATGGAGGCGGCTTGGGTCTTCGATCGGTGGTGCGGTCTTGAGGGGGGGCGGCGGCGCTCCAGGGGGGGCTTCGTCGGAGTTCGTGCGCGGGGGGGGGGGCTGGCGATTTAGGTTTTGTTGTTTTTTTTTTTTTTTCTTTTCTCTTGTCTGAATAGAAATAAAAAAAAAGGGGGGGCCAAGCGGGAGATAAGGAGGGAAGGGAAGAGTTTCTTTTCTTTTTTTTTTTTTTTTATTTATTATTTAATTATTATATTTAGCAAAGAGTTGACCTTTTACGTACGACCCCTAAACGAGGCCCACCGCCTGTCGTCCATAGCGTTTAACCCCCATTCCGAACACAATGGGATATGTATCGCAAGCTGGTTTGATCGTTACAATCGGTTTCCTTTTGAATTTTCATTTAAATCACTATATTGAATTTTAAACGTACATTTCAAATTACCGGGGTCACATGCGAACTAGAAAAATTCCGGAAAAATATTTTCTAGCTTCGTATTGACGATACGGTCCTAACAAAACTAGTTTCGTCGAATTCTGAGACCGTTAGAAAAATGGCCAATTTCCAGTCGATTAAAATCAACTGAAACTGGTCAAACGCGTTTTCCTTTGCCACGCTCACATATTGATTCGAAAAATTACGAAATTTGAAACCTAGCAATAACTTGACACTGCGGACCCAACAAAACTGGTTTCGTCGAAATCCGAGGTCGTTTGCAAAATGTCCATTTTTAAGGGCCTGAATTCCATAGCGACTATTCAGAATTTTCAACTGGACATATCTTTTGCTTCCCGATATGAAATCTTGATTTTTCGGATTCGTTGGAAAGATATTCACTATTAGATTCCATTATTTTTTGTTTCACTAAAATCCGGATTGTTTTGCACCCGGTACATTCAATTGAAGTTTGAAATCGAATTATCGAACTACCGCGCCATTTTCAATTCTATTTATAATTATATATAATTATTTATATTCTAACGACGACGTATATAATATATGCGATCGATTTATATTCAAAATAAATTTCTCGTCGTTTTTATTTAAAATAATTCATTTTAAATAATCTAAATTCGCTAAAATTGCCAAAATAAAAATTTTAAACTGGCCCAGATTTTCCGGGTTGTTACAATCTCCCCCACTTAAAACTTTTCGTCCCCGAAAAGGAACAAAGTCGAAAGTGGTTTGATAATTCAACTCTACGCTCGATCTGGCTTCCATTCTCCAACTTTTCAGTTTCTGAGAATTTTCAAAATTTCAAAAATTTGGCTAACACCCTAAATTTTTGAAAAATTTCGCCATAACCTCCCCTGCACCGGGAGCATCGGGGAATTTCAAATAGCTTCCCCGGTCCTTCAGATCTCAAAAAGAAAAAGAAAAAGCCAAACGGCTAGCCAATAGGCTCACAAAATCATCATCACCCAAACAAAACAGGAAATTATGTAGTAAACATGTACCTATTTGTCGGGCAAACAAATTTTATTCTCTGGCTCTAGCCTCCTTGCTATGACCTGTTCAATGATATACATGTATATGCAAGTAGATGCGACCAAATTCCAATACAATTCAATATTTGGTTGAATTAGGCAAAATGGTTAAAATTTAGCAACCAAATAAACAAACAACCCAAACATCAATCAATTAGTGAATTAGATTATCAAATTCATAATTTTGATACATATACAAAAATCAGATTTTTGATGCCAAATCACAACAATAAGCCCTATCTAATTTTGGTTCTCACACCAGTCCAATGGAAATATATAGAAAATCACACATTCGAAACACGAATATAAATACGGATGATGTCATGACAATCATCAGTACCATCTCCGGGCGACTAGAATGTGATTCCATATCTATCCAGTATATTAAAACTTTGAATATACGTTTGCAAGGCGTATATGCAAATTCTTTATATACTGAATTGCCCAAAATCAATATAAACAAATAATCAAATACGAATAGTTGATTTAAATTTTCAAAACAAAATGTTTTCATTTGAAAAATATACTCTTCACACCCGTTCTAGGATACTACTGATCCTATCTCTAACGAGTCATTCCATTGGATATTGCTAATCCAATATCTGATGAATTCTTTCGTATGGTTCTAATGTGCCTTGTTCTCTGAGCTTTGTAAACCAAAGCTCTGATACCAACTTTAAAGACCCGCAACCTCCCCGTAAAGGAAAGCGGGGCGTTTGAGAACACGACAAAACAGAACGCATACAGAAGAACATTTCATTGTATATTACAACAGTGCATCAGATTACAAGGATATACAGAGTATAAATGAATATTACACAGAAATATCAGAGATTTAAATTACATTTAAATACATAGCAGCGGAAAATAATACAATACACAACTAGAATGAGATATACGGATACAAAGCTTTCCGGATATCGTTCCAGCTGTAAACCAGGATCCTGTGAATATAAATCTGCAAAACCAAAACTACTAGCTGCCCGTGTCGAAAATAGGGGCACCCAGAGTTTAGGTTAAAACAATAAACTCCAGGTCAGTCATGTGACTGGTGTGAGAACTAAAACAGTTATTAATCTTTATTTCAAATCATTAGGTAAATCAAGGGACCACGCCGTATAACACGGAACGGGTTTCCTCCCAAGAATACCAGTGCATAAAACCAACAGCGCAATGCTAAATAAAGAAAAATGAAGCTGTTATAAGACCCAGGTCCCATCACACAATGCAACGCAGTCGAGGATAGGGTTTTCCCTTATAACAGCCAAAGAATGCTTGATACGTTTAAAACAAATCATTTGATACTATTATAAGTGCATAGTATATAAAACACTTCAAATCATAAGTATCAATCATAGGCGGCATGAGCGCCCCATCCCACTATGTCGCCATATATAGGATATACAATCAAAACCGCAAAGTCTCGTATTTGGAAATTGGGTTTCCATCTATGAACCGAGGCAAAAGATAGTCCTCAACCGATTCGAGACAATCTAGCCCATGTCTCAGGCAAGCGCGCAGGCAAGCCTTGGATCGTCAGGGCCGGTCCACACGGAGTGGATTATTATGCCTGAACAATACGTCTCCCCACCCTATGGGGTGTAAGTCTGGTCCGTCAGCCGACCAGAATGCATTCGGCCGAAACCGATATAACCGAGGCGCCTCGCAACAGCAACAACCACATAAGTCAAACTCGTCAGGGCGTGTAAAACCACTGACGCCACTTCTAGCTAGAAAGAAACGCATGCCCTCCCTGAGGTCCGTCTCCCGTTTTTGGTTCATACCTGGTGTGAAACACGCGAGGTAAACGTTACACAAAGCTACGCCACAAAGGCCGTGCTTTGATCATCACCACAAGACTTTGCTTTTCAACAGAAGCCTCGATCATTTGCATCTTAGCATGCCACACAGGCAAGCCATCCTATGCAACCGATATCAGTCACACAGAATGAAATCCGATGTCAGACACACAGTCCATTTACAAGTCCGTTCTGGGTCTGAACGAAACCGGAGGCACCTAGTACCCCGCATATCCATCGATCTCCAAGTACGTCTGGACGATCACTAACTGTTTCCATCTTCTTGGGTGTACAGCCCAATCAAGATCATCAGTTATCACCCAAACGACGTGAAGACTTCCGGTCTTCGACCATCGTCTTCATCTTCGACTTATCGTCGTATCAGTTATTCAGAATGGGATAAACCCGGTCTTTCCGAATAACTCGCGTATATATTATAAAAGTGTTACACAAACACAACATACGCCTCATTCCAATTCATTAGTCACTAACCGTAAATTAATCAAGAGAATAATTCCCCAAATATTAACCCCGAAGGCCGAAACCAACATCAGATCAATATCCAGAAAACCATTCTGCTTGGCTAACCGCCAGTTAGTTTCTAAATTTCACATTCAAATCTAATTAAAGATTTAACTATCGCCTGGAGCAAAACTGGTGATACTCCATTCTCGATCTTTTCAATCTAATTAAAGATTCATTAAAACTCCACTTAGTTTTAATCATTATCTGGGTTAAAGAATCAGTGTCATTTAAAACACGATCCACGATAAACCCAAAATCTCATTCCATTAATTATCGGGTTAAAGAACAAGTGTTATTTAAAAACACTGTTCACGATAAACCCAAAAATCAATACCAATTCAATTCCAATTAAATATCATTTAATTGGTACACTTCATTAAATCTAAATAAAAAGATTTAATCTTTTCTCAACTGGGTTCAAGAACAGTGTTAGTGAAGACACCATTCACGACAAACCCAAATCACATTCGATTAATTATCGGGTTAAAGAACAAGTGTTATTTAAAACACTGTTCACGATAAACCCAAAAATCAATTCCAATTCAATTCCAATTAAATATCATTTAATTGGTACACTTCATTAAATCTAAATAAAAAGATTTAATCTTTTCTCAACTGGGTTCAAGAACAGTGTTAGTGAAGACACCATTCACGACAAACCCAAATCACATTCGATTAATTATCGGGTTAAAGAACAAGTGTTATTTAAAACACTGTTCACGATAAACCCAAAAATCAATACCAATTCAATTCCAATTAAATATCATTTAATTGGTACACTTCATTAAATCTAAATAAAAAAGATTTAATCTTTTCTCAACTGGGTTCAAGAACAGTGTTAGTGAAGACACCATTCACGACAAACCCAAATCACATTCGATTAATTATCGGGTTAAAGAACAAGTGTTATTTAAAACACTGTTCACGATAAACCCAAAAATCAATACCAATTCAATTCCAATTAAATATCATTTAATTGGTACACTT